>VYXF01001185.1:1292180-1346753 GCA_013397295.1 Polioptila caerulea
GTGTACCCCAGAAAAAAAACTTGTGAGACCAACAAAAAAAAAAAAAAAAAAAAATCTCTATTTATGTCAGTTTCCACTTTCGATTTATATTTTGGGAAATGAGTGTGGATGAAACCCTTTTAAAAAATCTGTGTGTAATGCAAGCTGTCGGCATAAAAAAACAAAAAAAAAAGAAAAAAAGAAAAAACCTTGTTTTGTAGATCATAAGCCAAATTAAATACATTTTTACACAAACAAAAAATGAATGTTTGCTTGCTTGGTTCTGCTCAGCTTTTAAGTTTGATCCCAAATTAATTTTTATGGATCTGGCTGGAACTGCTGTTACATGCCAGAGGCACTAAATCTGGTTACCTGGGCACTACTGATCTCTTTCAGCTCAGAATGGTGCAAATCTCAAGTTATTTCTGCTCAGTCCAGGGGAGCATGCACATTTATGCTCTTCCATCTTTTCTCCAGGAGATTGTGTGGCTGTAGGTGGTGAGACCTGACTGCAAACTGAGAGGAAGACATCTCACAGTGGGACTAGAGCATTTCTCCTTTCTTTTCTTAAATAGTTCTTTATTGAGCTTTCCACCTTCAGCATTAACTTGAGAGCCGGAACCAAATAACCAGGAAGAGATTGATGTGGCCTCACTTTATTTCCCACAGTCGATAAATTGTTAAATGGGCCAAAGGACACAGGTTAAAAAAATCATTCTGTGTAAAGAATGAGGCATTTTTATTAGATGATGAGCCCCTGTCTGTGAAAACTTGATAATGGGACATGTTTGATCTCATGTCGTGCAGTGGAGCAGCTCTGTTGGCTTCATAAAGAGCCTCAGTGTTCTCCATGGGACTGAAATCAGCACTGTGCCCTGCATTTTCTGCTGGATGAATGCTGGGTGTGCTGCTCCTTCAGAGCTAGAGGAGGGTGAATTTGGAGCATTTCTTTGGAGTGAGGGCTCTGTGAGCCCTCGGAGCAGAGGGGAAGCTCTTGCACAACTGTTGTCCTCTGGGAGCTCTGCATAAGTACAGTCGAGACCCTGGTTTGTAGACAGATGTTTGTCTCTACTGATGGAATGTAAAGGGGCTTTTAATGGGATGAGAAATCAAATTACAGGCTGCCTACAGGGAGGCAGGAATATGTCTGGAAAGATGGCAGGGGGTGGACAGAAGTCATGCACAAAGCAGATCTATGTCCCACAGTCCTTGCTAAGGTTCTTTGGACGAGTCTAATATTTTTTTTACCAGGATACTTCATGTACTTGGGGGAATCCATTTTGAAAATGTAATAAGGCTGTACTACCACAAATGCTGGCAGTCGATACAAGCAAATTATTTCTAGAGCAGAGAGATGGAACTGCTGATTTTGCATAAGTTTGTGTGTTTTTGTGAGTACTGCTGGATTTAGTGAAATGTGATGGTATGATTCTGTATTAAGCAAGGCACTGGAAGTACAAAATACTCCATTAAGGTCACATTTATTTGCTGTTCAGAGGGTGCTCTTTTAACACCGTGTGTGCTGCAGCACCTGATTATGTGAAAATAAGAGTGAGGCAGGGGATTGTGGCCATGGCATTTTCTGTTGCAAAACCCTTAAAGTTTGGGTACTTGCAGTAAGGCAAGAAGTGAAATAAACCTCCCTTCTGCCATGGTGCCAACTCTGTTATAGGTGTATGGTTTATGCATTTCCCAGATGAACCATGCCATGAATGGAGAGACCCAAGCAGCCCCTTCTCAGAGTGCCTGGGCTGATGCATTCAAGTCTCTTCTGCACAGATACACTGGACTGTCTCTAGATTCCACCTTGTTCCAAACTTGTCCTTGGGGAAACAGTGCAGGGATGTTGGAGCTGGCTGTGTGAGCAGTGACTTTACCCCCCTGTCTGGGTTTTCACCTCCTCAGCTCACTCTGACCAGGCTACCCGAGATACTGGAGAATTGAGTTTATCTGTTTTCTCCCAAGTACCTGCTGTAGTTGTGTCAGTACTGGCTGAGAGAGCATCAGCTTCCCTGTGGAGGCCAGCCTTTCATATGAAACTCTGCTCTGAAGTTTTATTTCTATTTGCATCACTCATTGCTACAAATAAAATTCAGAAGTGACAGGACCCTTGTGAAGTACCATGGGGAGAGATGAAGAAGGATGAGGATTCCTCCTTTCAAGAAATGCAGATAATGATGCTTAACAGGAGTCTGAGGGACTGTGAAGGATGCACAGACCAAGTGTTTTCAAGGTTACAGAGTTTTCAGGTGCTCCCAATTATTTTTCTGTTTCACTACCAAAATCACAAGTGTCTAAAAGAGCTCCAGTTTTTAGAATATAATGTGCTTTAGTCTTCTTTAGGGTATCTCAGTTGAGATGCCTAGAGTGCTAGTCTGTTTGAAAACTTTGGCTTAAAGATAAATGGAGAGTATTTCTGCATTCTGTATTTTCTGGGACGTGTCAGAGAACAGTTTGGTGGAATAAGGGTTTAAGGAACAACTGGTTTTGATGTGTCTGCAGTTCCCAGAGTTGGGGGATGAGTGTTCCTGGGATGCTCAGGCTTCATTTCTTCAGCTGTTACAGTGTGACCTGAACAGCAGACCGTCCTTCCTGGAGGAGTGCTGCAGTTGTCTGGGCTATTTTTTCTGCACTTTCTTCAGGGGGAAAAACACCAGACTGGTTTGTTTGGTTCTTTTTTCATTACATGTAGCTCACACATGGGTAGATGGGAGCTTGTGTCCCATGGACTAAGAACCCTTAGTGTCAGTGTGTTCTGCAAGTTCTCTGGCAGAAGATTTGCTGCAGGGCACCATCCTCTTGGAAGGGGCAATGCTGCAGTTTGTTTATTTTGTGTGGTTTTATCTTGAGGTGGAAGTTGTTGGCACTGTTTATCTGGCTGACTGCTTATTCTGAGCACAAGTGCTGCAGGTGATGCTGGTTGACACCAGTGGTCCAAATTTACCAGCTATGTCACATCTTGCACAGCTGATGCTAGCAAAGTGTAAGCCATGAAAATGCACAGTCAAGCCCTTTCTAATCATCCAGCAGCATCTGTCTCTTCCTGGCCTCCCAAGCTTCTTTTTCTGAGTCCCCTTAATGGAGCATCATTAATGCAACTTGAAGTTGCCTCACTGTCTTGCTAATGAGCTTTGCTCATCTCACTTACGAAGCCAGGCAGGCTGAGAGCAGGAGCTGTGAGAACTCATGGCTGAAGAGATTGGTTTGCTTCTCCTTGCGGGGGCATCTGCCCTGGGGGAGAGTGGCTGATGGCACAGGGCACCACAGTACTGTGAGTGCCCGAGGACTGGTTAGGTATCCCTCTGGCTCTGATGGAGGGGACTTCCTTGCCGCCCTTAAACTCCATCCCTTGTAATACAAGGAAAAGACTGTGCTGCAAATCTCTTTTCCATTGCTTGTCCACACCAGCTCAACTGTGGTGGGACTTGCATTATGATACGTTGGAGTATTGCAAAATTGCACTGCATTTAACTCATGGCACTAAACACAACACGTTAGCAAGGGTCACACCTAGTGACTGCTGTATTCATGTCTGGGATATGGGCTTTTAATTCTGCCGGTTAATTTAATCCCCACAGTTTGACAGCGTGTTCCTTGGACTATTTTTCATCTTCAAATTGCATTCTGCTGGTTAGTTCCTGTAGAGGCCTGCTGTGCTCTGCATTTATGTACTTGTTCTTAGGATTTGTGCTGTTACCACATCATCTATCAGGCACGTGAACAACAGAGAATGAATGGTGTGAGAAGTCTCCTTGTCAGTTTTACGAACAGACCTGTGGATTCCACTCGCACAGGAATTAAGGGGCTGTCTGGGTGACTGTCATCTGGGAAAGGGACATATGTCTCTTGGCAGATGTAGCATCTGGGTATCTGTTATTTCACTTAACTTGTGAGAAACTCGTCATTTTTAACTCCCATATTTCATTAATGGAAAGCTGTGAAAATTTCCTGTGTGTTCATAGGAGAACAGATTCTGGCTTTTATCTGATAATCGGAAGAAATCTCTGCAGCATTATCAAGGGATGAAGTCTCAGTCAGAATATAATTTGTTGACGCTGTCTGACCACTATATGTTGTTGTAACTTCCATCCCTCTTTAGGAAGATATAAAATAATCTGCAAAATATAGAGATCCATGTCTGAAAAGTCTGTTTAAAAGTAATGCACTATTAAAATGGATTAGCTGTGCCTGAAATATTTCCAGATTTATTTGCTGTCAAAGGGTGGTAAAATATTTAAGGCAAATAGCCTAGTTGTGTTTAGGAATTTGACCATGAAAGAGCCTAGGGAGATGAATTTAAGTATTATTTTTACTAATTGTGCAAAATATTTTAATTGTCCAATATTATAAATTTATTATCTATCAGTTTCCTCCCCCTTCCTTTCTCTTTCCTTCTGGCTCATTTGGCAACATTTATTCTAAGAAATTGCCTGGAAGCCTGAGCTGGTTTCAGCAGAGTGTGTGTTGCAGTGCATAGCATTGCAATGTCTCCAGCTCACCTGCTTCTCTTTAGCACAGTCCAATTAAAATACAGTGAAGGCACCTAGATAAAGGTGCTGCTTTTTTCTGGTGAGGCTTGCACGAAGCTTTAGGCTTGCAGATGGGTGTCTTGGATCACTCATCTCTTTATCTCCATTTAAGAGATAATATAAAAGCCCTTCAAGTAATGTCTCTGTGCTTTCATGCCTTTTTAAAATGCAGTGCTGTGCAGTCTTCAAGAAAAGAATGGTTTTCTTCATTTTGAAAAGTTGCTTTTCTGCAGGCATTGATTTGATACAGAACTAATTGCTAGAATTCCTTATGATTTAGTGCTTTTTTTTTTTTAGACACTAAGATCTTTAACTCCCCTGCTTTGAGTGTTCTCATAGTGTGACACTACTCTAGACACCAATAGTCAAGGCTCTGTCTCCAAAGGCTGGCTTGTAGCTCCGTGTTGAACTACTCAGTTAAGAAGTTTATACACTTTAGGGACTAGGAATAAAACTGTGATTCAGCTGCTACTGTGGTCCATGGTGGCAAGTCAGAATGATTATGAGGTGGGCAATGTGTGCACCTTTGAATTTGTCCCATTTTAATCACAACAGCTGAAAACAGATTTCTGTGCAACCCTTGTCTTCAAAGAAAGCGTAAAAGAATGTGAGTGTGGCACACAAATCTGGGTAATCTACCATTATAACTAATGATTTCACCATTCAGACATAACATATAGATCTTAAAGGATTTTTCTTTCATAGCTGATGGCTTGATACCTTTTAAACACCAATGCCGAGGGTACAGTATCTCTGAATAGCGTAATAGCTTTATATTTAAGGTAGATTGGGGATAAAATTTTGTGTTTTCATGTGAGCTATGAATACCAGTAAGGTACTCAGGCAGGAATTACCTTATCGTACCTTTGAGGGCACTTATCAAATAATTTTTATTGGGAAGTTAATATGTTGAGACAGAGTGAATGGGAAGCTGCTCAGGATGCTGAGTGTAGCCAGCATTGCATTGCTTTTGCCGTCTGCAGATCCGTGGCCTGGGCTGATTCATTTAGCACATCATCGAAAATCATGTAGCATTCAGTGCTGCTTAAAATTATAAGAAATTGTGTGTAAGAGATTTGTCCAAGCTGGCTTTGAAGGATCCTCTCCTCCTGGCAGAAGCAGGTCTGCAGGGCCCAGCACAGCTCCGCAGGCGCCGATGCCGCACTGGCAGCCAGGGGAGCTGCTCGCTGTTTAATTTCACACCTGTGTATCTGAGTGTGCAATCACTCCCTTTCTCTTTTAATCGTGTATCTGCAAGCCTCAGACCATATATGATGGTGTTCATTTCCCCTCTGCCATCAGCACTGGCGGGATGGATCAAAGGAAACCTTGCAAGGCAAGGGCCTGTGCTGTGTGTTCCCTTCATCTGTCCCTCCTGCTCGGTGTGCCTCTATTCCACCCCTCCAATTTGGCTGTTTCATGGTGAGCCTTTCTGGAGCGTGTTCCTGCCTCTCCTATTGCCCTGATTTCCACTTGCCCAGCTTTTGCAGGGTTCCCAGAAGAGAGGAGCCTCTCCTGTTTGCTCCCTGTTGGACCAGCCTGTCTAATTGCTGGCTTTTCTCCAGCATCCAGCTCTGCAGGAGTGGAGCAGGAAACCACTTGACTGCTCCCTGTTCTGGAGCTGTTAATTGTCTCCCAGCTTGAAAAAAAGACTTTTGGAGTCCTGTAGTGATTGGGGCTAATATAACTTAAATATTTTCTCAAAAACTTAAACTTTGGTTGATGTCAGGTTGTTTTGGTCAGAAGGTACAAATCTGGAAAAAGTAGTGCTACTACCTGAAATATAAGATTGTTTTGATGTATGAAGCACTTCCTTTTTTGAAAGAACTTGATTTGGATGCTTTGGTTCTTCCAGACTTTAATCTGAAAAGCCACTGTATGCTCTGCTCTGTACCTTGCACCTCTTGAGGATGAGAGAGTCCACTGACCCCACTTAACACCAAAGAACAGAAGCACCATGAGATTGAGTCTGATTTTCTGATGGCTTTACCAAAATGATATGGCCAACAATATCTGTTTGTTCACTAACACAACAACACTTCTGTTTTCTTGGAGTGTTTCTGTGGCCTCATGAAGAAATGCCTGGTTGTACTGTGGGTGGGCTGAGGGAGGAAGGAGGTGGTGTGGCATGATCACATCATGGACAGAGATCCTGAGCTATCAACTGTCCCAGAGTTTCTGCAGCTACCCAATAAGTGTCTGTCTTCTCTAAATTGCTGATGACTACTCAACTACTGCATATTTATAAGGGGATTATTGACATTAATGTTGGGCTATCCAGAAGTGCTGCAGGATTTTATTTAGAACAGGATGTGCCAATTTGTTTCTTTTTCAGTCCTACAGAAGCTATTTAGCAACCAGCAAGTCTCTTCCCATAGTTCTCTTGCAAAGTACTTGAGCACCCTCCTGGTTCGTAACATCTTTTATGGTGGAAATAAATTTGTGTACAGCATGTGTCTTCACCTTTTATAAATACAGATAAGTACACAAATCTATTAAGTATCTATGCAGAAAACTAAAACTGCATATTTTTATAAGAATGTCAGGTTTATAATTGCATGAATAAGATGCTGACTGAAGCAAATGTTCAATTTCACATTAAAGTTAGGCATTCATAAAGGCTTGGATTTGCATAATTTAATTTTCTGCACAGAAGACACTGAAAATCAGTGGTATGATTCATGGCCATGCCATGGTTACCATGAGGCTTTTTGATGGTTCCAGCTAGAAGTACAAAGGTGTTTACAACCCGAGATGTTTTGCACTGACTCGGAGCCCCTGTACCTTCAACAAATTCAGATTATTTGGACTCAGTGCCTTTCTGTGGCTGTAAAGGCACATGGGGAGCTCGCTGAGCAGATACCTGCAGGAGCACCTTGTTCTTTGGAGGAGGCAGTGTCCAATCTTCCTCCTGCCTAAAAGGTTCAGACTTTTTCAGCAACAAATATCCCACAATAAATTGCCTTCTCTGTAGAGTATGCTCAGGCGAAAGCTGCCGTCTTTCATTTTAGGTGTATTTGTCAGCACATGTGATTTTTAAGTGAATAAATGGGCCATTTTTTTCTGATAGCCTTTCCAGCCATCTGTTTCAGCCATTACATTGTTCTCTTCCTTGGGATTTTCATGGTCTCTTATCTTTGTTCAGTTTTGTGGGTTTTTTTGCCAAGAATTTTTGGGTCTCCACATCCCACACCCGTTCTTTCCTGTTGAAATGAGTGCCTGTTCCCTCCCAACCACGTAGACATATGAAAGTAAATAATTGAAAAAAAGAAAAACAAACCCTAAAGTAAGATGTCTCATTTAGTATTTTTAGACAGGAAAACAAGGTATGTGAGGTCGTGTTGCCTACAAATCCTGGTAGCATGATGTGTTCCAGTGTTTCTAGTTTGCAGCCTAGGGTGAATTAACATTTAGAAAGTTGCCAAGCAATCTGGAAAACTCATTCAAACAGCACAATTAGTACCTTTGCTCACACAAGAGAAGATTTGGCAGAGGCAGACCTGTACTGACTTTCCTAAATTTACACAACCTTTCCTACCACTTCAGGGTTCCAAAATGTGCAGAAATCCACATTGCAGAGGGAAGGTTGTGCACAGAGCTGTGTAGCACTCATGGATAACCTCGGGCACAGCAGGCTCTCTGCTACTGTGGTGCAAGTGTGGAGCCTCCCAGAAGCTTTTCCAAAGGGAAGGAGAAGCAAATTCTGAGTTACTGGTGCATGATGTTCAATAAAGTCCTGTTCCAGGCTTCTCTCCAGCCCAGCTGTAATTGGCCTGGGAATAGAAGGGAATGCAGCACTTGGTGACTGCATATGGGTAGCAGTGCTTTATGGGGTTTTCTGAAGCTTTAATTTGAATTATTCAGCTGGTTTCTTACTGATCAAATAAGCGGTTTGGGAGAAGTTGGGCTTAAATTTCCATAAAGCCATTTGGTGCATGCTTGTTCCTCACATTCCATGCCTATGGATCTAAGGTGGCTTTTGTTCATGTGCATTTATTGTGGTGCTCTGAGAAATGTAGTTGAATTTATTACAGATTTTCTACTGACATTTGTGAATTTACACACCTCCACTTTGGTTCAATCAGATGCATAGAAACAATAAGACAAATATGCACATAAAAAGCCCAAATACCCCACATCCTCATGGAAGCAAATAATTCCTTTACAAAGGAAAAAATAAAAATTATTTGAGGTATAAAAGAAAAAATCCTGGAATGGAATGTAGGCTATGGGGGTTTTTTTTCTGCTTTACTTGAGTTTAACACCTTCTAGATTGTGGAGTTTTACAAAGATTTCTCCATTCCTGTCCTCTACCTTTCACTTTGTAAGTCATTGCTATAGCACACTGGATGTTTTGGCAGACATAGTTGGTAGTCATTGGCAAAGTAAACATCTCTTCTGGATCTAAACAGAGAAAGTTTGGTCATATATCAAGGCTGATACTGTCTGTGTATGTCTGAATTTCCTTATGGAAATTACTGGAGTTGTACAGGCATCCAGACCACAACAGTGGCATCAGTGAGTCCTGGCTTCTCCTCTGGATGGGGGGTGGTTTCAGGAACATGCCTGTTGAATTCTTTTAAGCAATACCCAATTTGTAGTCTCTGCTCAGAAAAGATTTAAGCTTCACTCTGTAAACTCCAGGGAGCCAGTACCACTTTCTTAATGATTCCTGCTTCTTTTCTTCCCAGCTCTGACTGAAGGTTATGTGGGCTCTCTGCATGAGAACAGACATGGGAGTTCTGTGCAGATCCGGAGGAGAAAGGCTTCAGGGGATCCTTACTGGGCATACTCGGGTGAGTGACTTGTCTTCAGAGCACTAAAACATGAAATGTCTCCAGAATCAAATTCTTTACTTGCTTTTTATTACTACTGTGCTCAGTTTAAATTAGTGATAGTGTATTTTCTTCTTCTGCCTTCCTTGCAAATTCCCCCTGTACACATCTTCCTTTCTTGTGTTTCAGCCATTTACCCACAGGATTTGCCTTCTTCTCCTTCTTTCAGTCTTGTTTTAGTTTCTTGACATACCCTTGGTCAGGCATACTCCCAAACTTTTCTTTGTTTTCTGGTCCAATCAGTACATTCCCCAGCTCACCATTTGCTAACCATTTTGGGCCTTCTAGGAAGATTTTAAGCATCCATATATATATATATCCAGATTGAAAAACAAACAAACAAAAAAGGAAAAACCAACACTCCAGAAGTTTTACAATTATTTGTTTCTGTACATGTGTTTTTGTGGTAGTGTATAATGACAACGAGACTTGTCAGTGCCTCAAGCTAGAATGTGTGGTGCTGAAAAGAGAGGATACTTGAAGGGTATTTTATTGTTTGTCTCACTGCTTTGGTAAAGTCTTATAGAAGAGCTCATGTACCTGAGCAGTTGTGAAATACCACAAATAAAAATACACTTCAGAATTATGTCTTTGATTTGCTGGTTGCTGTGGTCTAAAAATGGTATTAATAACTATGTTGACTCTGTGGAAGATATCCAATATCTAAAAAGTTTTATGAAGACTTCAATCATTATATTGAACTTGTGTGCGCTTTTCTGGAAGACCTGTGATACATTTCAGACATTTGTTACTTGTCCAAGTGGGTTGTTGTGCAGGGCTAGTTTTAGCTGAAGGAAAAATACTAATTTCTAAGAGGTCTGAATGCTGATACCAGATAAATATGCAACTGTAACTTTTTGACTGCCAACACCCCTCTTTTACCCAGACCATTTATTTCATTGGGAATGAATGATTATAGCTAAGTGTAGAGGTCTTTTCCATCAATATACACAAGTTATCACTATTAGATCTCAAAATAAAATCTATCTCATTTGCAAATGGGGTCAGGCAAGTAAAATGAATGTAAACATTTTAGTAACATAGGACAAATGACCACTTTTCATTTTCAGCCAGTTCAGCCTCTCTTATCTGATGCCACTTTGTCCATGTTTACTCACTGAGGGGACCAGAGGTAATGAACACGCTGAGCTTCTGTGTTTAGGTTGAAAGTGGGAATAAATGGTGGGTGGCAGAGCCCAGATACCAGACAGATGTTTGTTTCTAGCTGAGCACAGTGAGGAGGATGATCATGTTATTTGTTTCTTGTTGCTCGCATCCTCGTTCCCCAGAATATTTCCCAGGAACCCTGAGCAGGGCTTGGCTAAGCACTTTCTGTACTAATGTTTGTCCTGTGGGTAGGGTTTTGGACATGCCTAGGAAGTTTACATCAAATGAGCCTACAGAGAGGGGAAACTTCACTCTGCAGTAAGCAATTAGCCTGTGTCAGTGGTTTCCAAGCTCTTTCACAGACATTATCTGGTAGGCTGCTTCCCTTCCCTATCCTCAGATGGTCAGGTCAGCTCCCCTCCAGTTATTTGTACAACAGCTGCTGGCCCAGCCCCAGCAATTATGGGCAGGGAAGGAGGCTCTGCTGGGCTGGGGGCTGGTGACTCTGGAGTTTCTTCTAAAGGACTTTGCCAACGGGAGGAAACAAGACCAGGATAGCTCCTGACAGCCGTCAGTGAAGAGCTTCTGCTGCACAGACCATGTGTGTTAGGCTGAGCTATGGCTTCATATTGATTTCAGTTGAGCAGAACTGATTTACAGCAGCATAGGCCTCTCTCTTTTTTTATGACTGTGCCTGCCTGCTTGCAGAGCTTTTGTATTTTTGGGCTTACGATTTCTGTACTAAAGCATGAGGTGGGGGTCCAAAAGCAGGCGGCCAGTTGTGGTTTTCCTGCTTGGGGGTGGGAAAAGGGCACACCTGTGATGCAGAGAGCTCTCAAATATCCATCTTCCACAGGATATATCTGTCCCATACTGTGCTTTCAGATGAATTCCTTGGCAGCCTGTAGGAAACCCTTGTGCTGCTCCAAGCTCTTGTGGAGGGTGAATGGTCTAGGAGTTGGTTTAAACTCTGGAGATCAGGAATTTTCCTGGGTTTATAAGTGATCTATAGCATAACCCTGTGCTGCCTGGTCATATTGATCCTCTCTGGCACAAGAGTTTAGAGAGGAGGAACTTCAGTCATTGATCAGGTGTTGAACAACCCTCGGGCCTGTAACAATTGTATAAGGTAACCACACCCCTAAAGGTGCCTGTGACAGGAACCTGTGAACTCCAGTGCCATGTGCACAAAGCTGCACCACACTCCTCCTTTCACTGGTTGGAAAGGAAGGGACTTTAAGCCTTGTAAAATAACCCTGTTGTCTACAGACACATTCTGACTTATAACATTTATTCTAGTTCAGAAATAAAACTTGCAAAAGTAAAGACTAGATAATTAAATGAAGAAGGCCTATTTTGAATGGGTTCTGTCAAAAAGACAGCAGGAAACACAATCAGCCCTTTAGAAGAAACTTCATTAAGTCTCTGCTAGCAGTTCTTTAAACCAAATTCAGAAGTGAGCAAACACTGAAAACAGAAGACTAGCTTGTCTTTAAATAGGCACGCAAGACTGAACAGCGACTGAGATCTCCTAGATGTTCTTTTTAGGATTTTTAAGAAGCTCATGTGACATTTCTAGGGGGAATTCTCTGCGCATGTGTATTCATGTGTGTTTTGGCAAAGGATTTATTCCATAATTGTGTCTTACAGTTTGCCAAAGACTCCCTAAACTGGGACTGGCCACAGTTTCTGTAGTGCAACAGCAATGTGGAATAGGCACAGCACAGTCACAGGAAGTAAGTGTGGATCCTGAATGTGTTTCACTGCAGTCTCTGCTTTTCCAAGACATCATTTCTGTTAGGCTGACCGCTGAATGGACAGATTTGAAATTATTTTTAGCATATCTTTATAATTTACACAGAACTCTATGTTTCTAGTACCCATCATAGTGACAGATAGGAGCAGTTCAGGTGCTCTTTGATCAGTGTGGACATATTTTTGTAAATATGTAGACTGATTTTTAAACAAAAACCAAAAACAATACTTGAAACAAAAGTCTACAGAAATATGCAACTGTAACATCTACTGGATCCAGGGCTTTCTGACTGACCCTCCCTTGTGTAATATATGCTTCTTCACTGAGCACAATATTCCAGACATTTTAAAATGCCTCTCAGTGTCAAGTGTCGCATCTGACAGAACACTTTGCTGGTGGTCTAAGCAGACCTTAGTTGGCCTTGCAATAGCCCAAAAGATGAATAGCTTCAGGGTCAGAGCCTTAGGAGGAGACTACAGTGTGAGATGCTGATGCAGATGCTTGTACCTTAAGTGATGGTAGCTCTGGAGGACCTGTATCTACTCCCACCTGTTCTTTCGAAAAGCTGTTGTGTAAAATTGACAATTATTGCATGAGATTGTGGAAAACCAGAAGTAGCAAGGGACTTAACCCAAATCAGGAAACTCCTTTTTGAATCTTCAGGTAAAAGATGTGATATCTAATTCCAAGTGTTAATTTTTGTGATTAATGGTATGGAATGGGTCTGTACTGTTCTGGGGCAGGATGTTGCAGTCGATGATGCTTTTGTCATTGGAGTTTCCCAGTTGAGCTGGGGTGCTGGCACTGGCAGAGCTGGTGTGCCCTCCTCCCCTGATGACTGTTCTGCTGATCAACTTCAGTGTTGTGAGCTGACTCATTCAAGAAATACTCTTTTTTGAGTAATCAAAACCATTTGGGTTTCTCAGAGAATGAAAAAACAGACATTGGCCAAGGATGTAGATGTGTTCTTTTTATATGTTTACCTGTGGCTTTGTAAAGAGAATCCTGTGCAAAAAAACTCATACAGTTGTTTTTTCCCTTTAATCCTACGGTGCATTCAAGGCATTTCCTTCCTCTTTGTACCTTTAGTTTCTCATATTCTGTGTGAAATTATTAGCACTGCTTATGATGCTTATTATTTGTGCATGTCCTTACTGATGTTTTTTCTGTCTAAAATGTTGAATCCTTTCTCTCCAAGATTCTGTGGAACTGCCATGAACATTAGGAGAAGTTAATAGAAGAAAAATAGGCTTTAAAAGAGTAGAGATGACCCTGTAAGTGGGGAAAGGTGTCCATTAAGAATAGGAACTTTGGCCATGCTGTCAAGCTAGTGGACACTATCAGTGTGTGAATGCGTTGTCCTGCAACACTTAGGCAGTTATTGCTGTCCTTTAAGATGCTATTATTTAAAATATAACCGGTGGTGAATGTAAGAATTGAGTGTTCTTCTCAAAAGCAATTGCTGGCATTAAAACAGGAATGATGGGTAATGGTTATTTCCTGAAAGAACAGCAAATGGTGTTAACTGTGATGGAATGTAACTTGGCGATATCCTTTGTAAATGTGTGAATTTCTCTCTTTGCTTAGATTGTTCTCATTAAATAAGCTGCTAATGTGATTTGGACAGGAAATAATCAGCACATAGTAAGGAAAGCATCAAGACTTATTGAACTGAGAGGTAACTAATGGGCTATTTGCCGTGGTCAGTATTTCACTCCTTCAGTCCCTCAGAATAATAAATCTTGGTATTGACCAAAACTCTGGCACATCATGTGTTCAGTTATCATTTCTCTGTAACAGTACTCATCTCCCTTAAATGCAGGATAGTCAAAATGAGGAGGTTCTGGCTCTCTTGCTTCCTCACTCTTTTGAGCTGACTTTCTAAAGAGGAGCTAAGCTGAGAGAAGTAGGAAAAACATTCCCATTAATATCTGATCAGTAAACTGAGCTTGGAATATTTTTATCTGCATTCATCAGAGATGAATAGTAGTCTTCAGTGAACCCTGCTGGAACCAGCTGCAAGGCATTCGTTTCCATATGCATCTTATTAGTGGAACAGTTGTTCCAGAAATCAATGCTACACTCTTTCATAGGGGGAACACAGGAAACCATAGCTTGAGAGTTTGCTGCTACTGTCTGAGCATGAACCCTGATTTTGAATGTGCACAGCTAAAGCAACTGCTGTGTGTTTTCTCAAATAGACAGGAATTACCATCTGTATATTTTGATTGTTTGTATTCTGACGTTTCTGGTTCATGGGCCTTCATGTCCACGACACTGTGCAGATGTGCACAAGACACATCTGTGTCTGCAGAATCTGCATCCAAATGTGCACGTCCTCGGAGGATGTCAAGGAGAATGCCTTTTCTCTTGCCTTAGCTGTGCTGCCCCTGTGAAGGAACCAGTACAAAACACTATCTTTTGTTTCTGTTCTGAGAATGAAGAAATGAGTTGTCACATTCCTATCCCAGAGAATAGGATATATCTTCCTAACCATAGCATGAATAAGGAATTCACAATCACATTTGTGTTGAGTATTTACTGTTAGCAGTTCCCTGAGGAGAGCCAGCCTTGCCAGGAGCAGCCCAAGCAGTCTGTATCATTTTTACTAAGCCATACTGCTGGGGAACACAGCTCTGATTGAGAGTCTTGTCATTTACTTTGTTTGTCTATTGGCAAGTTTCTAAATAATCTGCTAAGGAAACCTCAGATAGTCATTTAGTTTCTACTTAGCCACAGACACGATTTCATTATTGAATGCCATTAATACTGTTTACTCTTTCTCTTGCCACCTTTTCTTGTGTGCCACGCTAACAGTTTATTCCAAGTACTGTCATAGTCAATCCTGGTATATCTAGTCTATATTGAAATGCTTGACTGGATTTTTAAAAGTTGGATGCAGATATGGTGAATTTCCCTTTTTTTTTTTTTTTTTTTTCCCCCGCAAGGTTCTCACTAGAATTTTATTGGTTTTCATGCTTTTGTGCATTAAAGCAAATCTCTGATTTTTGAGTGTTCTGAATTTTTTCTTTCCTGTTTCTTACCAGATAGGCCATTGGCAGATGAACAGGTTTGAGAGGCTGAAATATAAGATGTGCAAGGAACCAGTCCCCTCAACTTCCACTTTTTCATGATTTTTTGTTTTCCCCTAGCACATCATAGAAGTACAAAATAACAGCAACAGATGCTGTTATGAAATCTTCAGAGCTTCTGATACAATTATTCCAATAGTGCATCACAAGTATTTCTACTTCACACTGCTTCGTTCCTAGCTGCGGCCATCTCCCTTCACATGAGGGAGCACAAAGAGCTTCTTTAGCTGGGGAGGGGAGACCTCTCACTTCTTTAAATGTGCTGTGCTTTTTGTTGCATTTTCTTTCAATGTGAACACTGGGACATTTGTAGAAAACCTCTGGAATTGCAACAACCAGTGCACTGTTTCAAAGGACTGAGAATGTGCTGAAGTGCAGTGAAAAGTTGTCAGTTTAGTTGATCTCTAGGCACTGAAATAAGCAATGGGATAAAATATTTGAAGTTCTTTAGACAAAAGAACACATAAATGGATATATTTTAAGCATGCAAAAGAAAGATGGAGTATTTGGGTAGCAGCTGTGATACAAGCTCAGCAAATGGGCTGGAGAATACTCAGGAATTTGGAGTCTGCTGGTTTTGGGGTTCTTGAATTATTGCAGTGTTACATTGAAGTTACAATCTTGATTTCATGTGTAACTGAACACATATAGGAGAATAACAGTGAGGAAAAAAGTATGTGAACAGCAAGGATACTTCAGTGAGAAACAAAGCAAGCACAGAAGCTCTGAATTGTCTTGTTAGTGTGTGGATTAAAAAAAAAGAAAAAGTAGCTTGGCACAAACATTATTGCAATAGTCCAAGCATGAAATAATCAAGGAATGAATCAGAATTCTAGTTGCAGGACATAAGCAGAGTCTTTGTATGAAATGGCTGAGCCAGGCCACTACTGCAGTTGATGCAGTAGATGTAGGATTATTTCCATTATTTTTGTTATGTCAGATAGCTTCTTTGTATCTTCCCAGTCACTGCTCAGAAGATAATCCTTTTTTCAGTATCTCTGTCCCAGGAATTGCCCCATCTCTCCCCTTTCCCAAAAGGTTTCTCCATCTTGCAGAATGTGGTATTGCAGATTTATGGTTTTTAATCACTGTGATCCTTGAAAAGCAACCCCTGCCTGCACAGGGGGCAGATGTGCCAGGCTGGACTCTCTTGGGGAGGAGTGAGTGGGGCAGGGCTGGGCATTCCCCAGCCTGGGCAGCTGCTGGCTGCAGGTCTGCCATGGGATGGAGGTGCCACGTGTTTGTTGTGTGTCAGATGTCACACGTCTACTGGAGAAAGGAACAATCAAAGCAGTCTCATCTAGATCCTCTGGTGCTGCAGAAGGAGTGCTTAGCAGCTGAAGGAATTCAGATTGTTACAGTGGCTCTGGGGCAGATGTGTTTGCATGGTGGGGCCTGAGGGACAGGGCAGTGTGAGTAACTCTTGGGTACACCCCATGCCGTGTGCTGCAGAGGGGGAAATTCAGTGGCAGTCCCAGTGCTGAGCTCTGCCTCTTGAGGCCACACATCCCACCTTGTCAGATGCTACTTGAAGAGACCTTGGTGTCCTTGGAGACTGCCTCCTTTGGGGGAGACCGTGTTGGTAGCACAGCTGCTGTGAAGCTCCTGAGCTAACAGAAGGTCCTCTGGAGGTGATCAGGCTATGGAGCTTAATTCTTCCTTCATCAGCATCCTTCTCCCTGTGCTGGTGCTTTGTTGAAGCTCTCAGTCTGATGCTTTCAGTTTTCTCCAGTGAGTTTGAGGAAGATCACATTCTTTTCCTATTCAATACACAGAACATTTGGCTTTAAGTGACAAAGTTTTTTTTAAAGACTGCATGTGCCAGAAAAGTTGTATGGGCATACTTTTAACTTGTCAAATTAAATAAGTATGAAATCCTGCAATGGAGTGCAGAGCTGTGCATATAAATTACATCCTTAAACAGCACTTGAGTGATTTTCTGGAAATGTTTTCAAGTCTCCTCTGAAATTTTAAGGGTCATCTCTGTAGCCTTTCTATCTGAGGGAGGCTATTGGCACTGGAATGATTTATTGAAGAGGTATGTTGCTCTGCAGTGTAAAAATAATGTCAAGCCTTACTGAGAACCTGGGTATCAAGCTTCTGTTTTTGTAAAGCTGGGAAAGCAAGTGGGTTTAATTCAACTGAACCCTGAATTAATGTTTCCTGTGTTCCCACTCATTCCCATTTCTTTACACTGCCCAGTTGTGAGATGAGTGCGACTGTGGGTTGATAATATTTTCAGGATAATTAGTGAGATGAGTGGTTTCATTTGTGAAGAATTAGGATTCCTTTGTGTCTGTTGCAGGGATATTAAGCTTGGCACTTGACCTGCCATAGTAAGGGCTGGTGGGTACTGCTTCCTCCTGGAGCCCTTGTGGTTGAACCCTCAGTAGGGTGAAACACTTTTGAAACACGTAACTCCTTTAAAAATATCTAAGACTTGACCAGCAAGTAGCTCTTCCACTGAAGGAGGTTTTGCTGCCATGAGTATTAGGCACCATCTTCCTCCATCTCCACCCTGCCTGTTTTCTTCCAAACAGTACTTGCTGAGTTTAACCTCAGCCAGTCTGTTCTGGCCCTGGCTGAAGTAAACCCTCTCCTCTGCATCCCTGCTTGAATGCAGTCTCACTCCATGCACGTTTTCTCCAGGCTGCTGTAGGATTACAGCCTTGCAGGCACACACACAGATGCTCATCTCTCCTTAGCACAGCTGCTGTGAGCTAAGCTCATGCTGTGAGCACAGCTGTAAAGAGCAGGAGGGCACAGCCAGGCTGGGTGCCATGTCTCATCACCCCAGTGTGGCTCCACTCAGGTCTCTGATGCTGCCCCATGCTGCTTTTTTTAGCTTGATGTAAAATAAAGTATTTAGGCCAATATCTAAGTTGTGCAGCTGGCAGAAAGTTCAGGAGGAGCTGTTCCACATGGGATTCTTGGTTTCTGACTCTCTTGTGAGGTTTTCTGGACTGTCTTGGTGTATAAATTTCCTCAGAAATGAACAAAAGAGGAAAAGTCCCTGCAGCTGAATGCCTGAAGGTGATGAATACTGGCATGTGACTGCAGTTTCTGTTGCTTTCCTTACGTGGAGTAGTGAAACAAATGTTTCCTATGTGTCCCCATAATACACTCACAGCTAGAGCTGAGGTGACAAAAGTCCTTTAAATGTTGATCATTTGCTTTTCCACTGTGCTGGGTTGGGACCTCCCATGGCCCCTCTGCTGTATTTCACATCATCTGGTCCTTGAGCACTGGGGCCCATCCCATGTGTCAAGCTCCTGGACAGACAAACCACTAAGTGGATGCACTCAGAATGAAGAAGTGAAAGTTATGTGATTTGCTTTGTGTTTGTGTGACCGTATTTCCCAAGGACAGAAATCAGATTTACCCAGAGGCAGCACAGCAGTGAAGTCATGGAGAGTTTAGATCACTTCATGTTCAGTTTTACATGCTGTCGTTTGCTCCCAAGGTGTGGTGGTGTGGCTCAGGCTGCTGAGCTCAGGCTGCTGCCAGAGCCTTCTGGCCCCTTGGGGTAGGAAAAGCCATTTTACATGTCAGATGCTAGTCTGCTCCTACCCAGAGGTGACGTGAACTTTTCAGATACATTCCAACCTGGAAGCTTCTGTGGCACTTCAGATCGTGTTTTTGATTTTTATTTCTGTTGCTGGGGACGTGAAATTGAGACACTTATCTTCATGATACACTATTAGCATATGCTGATCTCTGAGGAAGCAGATTTGCTCTGTGAAGGTGTTTGCAGAGAATTGGATGTGACTTTTGTAAGGAAAGGCTCAGTGCATGTAGTTGAGTTACTGCTTATATTGCACAAGGGCTCCCCAGATGCCTGCAGGACATAATTGCTCTCAGTGCAAACATAAAATGTTACCTCTACCTTAAATTTGTGCAAGTCATCTGAGAGGTGGCTTGGTGTTAAATGCATCGATGGCTGAAGCAGAGTGTAATGAGGTGAAGACTATGAGCTGGAGAAGGTACTAAGAGCTTCCTTTTCTCTGCTGTTGAAACACCAGAGCCATGCAGCTCTATGAATAGTTAAGTGCTTCATATTCCTGTGAAAATTCTCCAGTGCGTAAGAAGCTCTGAGCTTATTTTGGCTTCCAGTTGTGCTGTGTGTCACTGTTCCCTGTGCTGATGCTTGTGCATCACTAAACCAGTGTCTAGTGATGTAGCTGTGCTGTAAGGTCAGCCCTTCCTCTCAGATTGGGTCAGAATTACCCAGCAAGTTTGAAAGTTGTGATGGGAGGGAAGGGGAATTTGTAGCCCAGATGCAGTAGGAGGCTCAAATAGGTAAACCTATTTCTTTAGGAAATTAGGCTAATCCATGATGGGCCCCTATTCAAAATGGCAAGTGCTCACAAGAAGCTTTTCAGAACGTGCCAGTAAAGTTCTGCTTCTGCAAAGAAACCCCTGCGAGTCCGGCAGATGGGTTCTGAAGGCTGAAAAATGTCTGGGTGGTTCAAGTGATCAAAATATTAGTCATAATTCTATCCTGCTGTGCTAAGTGAAGTATAACTGTTCCAAGGAAATAGTCCAAGTCCAGCTTTGCCATTTGATGCCCTGATCGTACGTGCCAATGGAGATCTGTACAGGAGCCCTTGAAGAGGGATTTGTAGGCAACCATCTGTTTGGCATTAGCAGAAGACCTTAAATGAGGGAAGGTGGTGTGGTGGGGCACCTGAACACATCATTCAACATTGCATCTTATGATTTCAGTATGAACAGGAGTGCAGAGTATGGTAAACATTTTCAGCTTTTTTCCCCCCAAAGTACCATTGGAAACTGTAATAAAAAGTAACTACTGGGAAAGTAGTTTTGCTGAGTTATGCTATTTCTGAAAATGCATAATGCTCCATAGGCTTTTAAGTGATACTGGGCATATTTAACATTCTTTGATGTTAATTTCCTGGCATATGGACATCTCTACTTATTAAAATAAATAAGTACTTTCAAATTTAATGAAATGATGGAGGAAATGGCCTTTTTTCACATTCACGTCCGCTTCACTGGATAATTTAATGTTTTAAAATGTAAGTTCATATTAAAGTTTAAAATTCAAGTATTGGTTTTTGAAATTCTGTAATAAAAAGGTTTTGCTGTGGGAGAGCTGGATGAATTACTGAGCATGATAACACGATTAGCCAAGTCTAGCTGGTGATTTCTTTGGTACAAAATGCGAGCTGTAAATCTTCCCACTAGGACCTACAGTTCTGGTCTGCTGGTGGGAACTTCTGGTACTGATGACTGTTCCATTCCTGGGGCATTACTCTGCAGCCTGGCAGGCTTTGCCAGTTGCCTGTATTCCAATGTGAAGCCACAGCTGTGGAAAAGGTCTCCTACATCATTGACCTTCCCCCCCCCACCATGTTTTACTCTCTCTTGGAGCTGACACTTTTTGGGGAAGAGATTAGCATTTGTTAATACCTAAAAAGATCTTTTGTTTTCTTTTATATTAAACATGTATATTTACTTCCAAGGTCTTTGCATCCAATGGGAATTATTTTCTTTATAGCTGTTACTGTGTTATTGTTAAGTACAGGGAATGCACTTTGGTCCTCTCTTCTGTGCTGAGGGAGAGTACGAATTCCCTGGAGAATAATTAATGTTCAATGTAATTGACTGGATATAAATATTTGAGTCCTAAATATTTAATGGAAATCATTGTGTTTGAATGTAGCGATGTGCAGATGGTGGAAGTTTGCTCTGTGTCTTGCATGTCTTGAGAGACTGCTCACGTGCTGTGTTGAAACCAAGGGTGGCTTTATTTCATTTTAAGGCAGACTAGAAACTGAGGAACTTATTTTCAGGGAGAAAAATGGCAAGAGACCCGAATGAAAAACCTACTCAGCTGAAGCAGAGGTGACAAAGTTCACTGTGATTATATTGATTTTAAATTACTGTGTAGAGCTGGGACCAGCCTGTGTCTGGTCCTGCTCATGATGAGAAGAAGAAAAGAAGAAGCCATGAGTACTCTCCCCTCTGTGTCCAAATATTTTGTTACCAGTAAGAAAATGCAAGAGCAGCCTTGTCCTGCTGACGTTCCCAACAGGCAAAATAAAGGTGTTCCAGCATCCTCAGTGGAGCTGAAAGGGGATGAGAGGCACAGTGAGATCAAAACCTGTTTTTTCTCCCTCAGCAGCCTACCCCTGTGCCCTGGCTCCTGAAGGGAGGAGCACACAGTGCCCTGTTCAGTGTGGAACAGATGCCTCCAGTCTGTGTGTGCCCCCAGCTCTGCCAGAGATGACGTTAATAGGAAACAGAGCATGTCTTGAGTTTGATGCACTTTTGGTGACAAATACTGCAACTGCCTATACCACAAATTAAAACTGAGCTGGAATTAATAGCAATTAACAGTATCTATATTAATCTACTAGAAGTTTTACAGAAGAGTCATTACTGTTTAACTTTATGTAGTTTGCATCTGTTTCACTGTCAACGAGAAAATTATCCAGTCATTTAGAGTTAACCATTTATTTTAGACCAGTCATGTGTTTTAGTATCTAGTGTGTCTTTGGGGAACAAGAATTTGGAGCAAATAAAGCTAATTGTGGTAAAAAAAAATGCTATATTATTATCAATGGTGTATATATTATTGTAATGAAACTCTTAGCTGCCACATGACTGAAAGAGCACTGGGGTCTGTCTTGAACCTGCAGTAAATCCAGTGAAATTTTGAAGGGAGATGTTGAACCTCCTTGTTTGGTGTGATGGAGAGAATGCCTGAGGCACTTGGGTAGGGAAGATGACTATTTCTGTTCCTTCCCCATGGTTTTTCAGCAGTCTGACATAGTGTGCATTCCTGGGCCCATGCCAAGCAGAGATGCAGCCTCCAAGTGAGACTTTATTACTTCAGTTGTAGATGATTAATTTTGTACCAAACCGTATGGGCCTGATTAACCCAGAACACTGCAATAATGCTGTTTTAAAGATCTTTAGTGCATCCATTACTTCTGTTTCAAGTCTTCTTTTTCACTGGAAAAAACCCTTTGTTTCTTATCATTGAATTCTGAAGAAGGGTCTGGGCCATAAAAGTCACACTGAGCTGGCAGTGGCTCGTTATGTTTAACATTGTCTTCATTGAGGAAATGCTAAGATGTCCTTATTTGTAGCACCTTTATAAGGCCAGAGGTTATTGCTCCCTCCACCTCTGCCAGGGAGAAAAGAGAGCCATTATCTGTCCTGAGCCATCCAGGAGACTCAGGAAGCAGAGACCAGGGTCCAAATGAGGGTTTGTAGATGTGCTTCATCCCTTTCAAGACACAGCCCATTCTGTGTGTGGTAGCACACCTGTCTGAGCCTTGCAGGTGTCATTCTCTGACTGGGAAGGCTCCAGCTCTCTGGGGCAGGCTAATCCTGCAGTTGTCTGCCTGCGAGTGTTGGGTCTGTGCAAGTCAGAGACTGAGGGTCGTTCTGCAGGCAAGGCAAGATGCTTTTGCATTCACAACTCTCTCAGCTTTTTTAATAAGATGTTTCAATATCTTTGGGGTGTGCTCGTTGGCTTTATATGTTTTCAATTTTAAGCTCAAAGATACTTTGTAGCTCCGCTGCAGAAGTGCAAGTTAAATAATCTGTCCATATTTTGCGAATCACTGAACTTTAATACCTTTATCTAAAAGCATTTTTGGGGCACTGCTTGGCTCTTAGAAACCTGCTGTTTGTTAAATCACTCTTTAGGTTTTGTATAGTTCAGGCCTTTAAAAAATAAAAATAACAATCTTCTATTGTCCCTGGAAAAGCCTTGTACCCTTATCAACATCGTCCGGCTTGGCTGGGGAAAGCAAACACATCTCCTCATGCCAATGGCCATGTATGGACACAGCCTTGTATTATTTCTGTGGGACTGTGACTTCTGTGACCTCTTGCTGGTGGAGCATTTGCCTGAATAAATCCTGTGATAATGTGCTGCTGGCAGAACTTACCCATAGTGGGGGAGCAGCGCTGGTGTGGAGCAGGGAGCATCCATTCTGACTCCTGCACTTGGTAAAAGAAGCCTTTTTTTGCCAAATCTGGAAGAAGAAAAACAGTGTTTGTGGGAATTACTTATGTTTCCCAACTGTGGCAGTTGTACTTTCTGCTTGTCTTCAGCCCATGTCAGTCCAGCTGAAGCTGGAGGTGATAGGCTTTGGTCTCTCTATCTCTTCTTGTCAGCCCTCAGTTTTCTTGCCTTCACACATCTTTCTTCCTTGCACATCCTTAGCAAGGCACAGACCTCCAGCCAGTTACACCATCCAGTCTCTCCCACAAACACTTCTTGAATAATTGTGCCATCTCCACAGGGCTTGCTGTCACAAAAGGATCTATTGCTGACTTTTTTAGACTCTAGATCACATTATCTTGATGCATACGCGTTGTCTCCTAAAATGAAAGGGAAATTATTTTTAATCACTGAAAATATAAATGCCATTCCTGTACGGTTTTAAACCCAAAGTGCTAGAAACAATCTGACCATGTCCTACCAGCCAGTGCCTCTGAGACATGTTTCTCAAGCAAAGCTGTATGCCCAGGGGCTGACAGGAAAAGCTTGCTTCTCAAAATAAACCAATTTCTAAAAGTCGGATTTTGGCTCCCTAGAAGCCTATATTTTTGCAGCCACCTGTCCTGACTGCTCCCTGGTGTGATTTAAACCTGTGCAATCTGCCACTGTATGCTGATAGGGATTGCTTTACAGTAGGCTGGGCTGTGGGACCATGTCAAGATGTGCTGTAGGAGTATTTCACTGCCTCCTCCACGTGGAGGTGGGCAAAAACCCAAACCCCTGAGTTGGAACTTCACGTGGTTTGTATGAAGCTGTTAAGGCTGTAGACTTCAATGGCAGAGAGACTGAACTGTCAGAAACTGGGTCTGTCTTCTCTCACAAAAAGGAGAGATAAAGGAAAAAGGCACCTCCCGCAGGCAACTTCCGTAAGTGGAATTTTATTACATGCAGACCTCCAGGACAATCAGACAAGGATTCTGATTCATGATACAACAGTTACCTTTAAAATAGTGAAGGGTGGATTGAGGAGAAGGTTGCTGGTAGATAAATTGTTGATGGAATTGGCACAGGTATAATGTGGAATTGCTGCAGTGGTGGAAGTCACCAGACAGAGCCTGTTGGAAACACGTTGGGTTCATTGTGAGCTCACATTATCTCCTGGGGTACAGGTGAACTCAGGAACAAACCTGTGGAAATGTGAGATGAGTTTTTCTATGTTTAATTCTCTGATTAAGAACTAAATACTTACTTTTTTATATATCTAGGAAATGCATTATCAGTTAATTTAAATGAAGTTCTTCCTTTGATAGTCAGTTTCTCTCCTAATTTTCAGTCATTCCTGTTGGTTTTTTTATTTTTACTGAATATGTATCTTAAAGCAAAGCCAGCTGACAGAAAAGAGGAATATATATTCCACAGCATTAAAACAGATTGAGAGTTTTGTCTTCAATGGTTTAAGAAGGCACTTTCAAGACCTTGCAGTATAAATAAATTCTGCAGACTTAAAACTTGTTTTTTTTTGCTTGTTCAATTCAAAATAATACCAGTATCTCCTACAGAAATTGATAATACAGAGAAAATGGACTTCAATTTCAGGGAGATGAATTAGGATGAAAAAATGCTACTGGAAGGGGGAGAAATCTTAATAGAAATCTCCAATTAGTTGAATGGCTGGTTATCTGTGACAAGATATAATATTTACTAGACACTGCAAGCTGCACGTCTACTTATAAAGAAAAATGTAAAATAATATTCGAGTTTGTATACTGTATGTTGTAAGATGTGGGTGAGCTTTGCAAGGCTTTATGGCTTATTGGGAAAATAAGAAAATATTGGGAGAAACGTATTAGTGGAGTGTAAGATTATGAAAATGACTGTGTTTGGGTACCTTGTCAAAATCTTTGTCAAACAGCCATTTTATTTCACTTGGGTCTAATTTGATAAGCAAGGCCAGCAGAATGGGGAGTCTTGTATTTTTGTCAGTAAAGGCAGTTCTATAAAATAAGGAGGAAGAAAATGTATCCCTTTTAGCACATAAAGAAAAAGTGGAACTAACTGAAAGCTAGATGGTAAATGGTATGAAGTGGGAACCTCTAAACTCCTTCCATCAAATATGTCAAGTTTTAAAAAAATAATATATAAATCCCACTGGAAGTAATTGTATGAAAATTAGGAATCCTATTCTTAGTCCTGGACATGGTTTCAATCTTGCATTGATTAGTCATAGGTGTGAAGATTGGGTGAAGTGTCATTAGCTTGTTTTTAATTGTAGAGGGGATTTTATGACACAGAATGTCTATATGAGACTGAAAATATAGAAGAGAAAACCAAGATAATTCTTGAAACTGAGTGCTCCATGTGAAGTATGCTGCTTTGTCCATCTCTGACAGTTTTCCAGGTAATCTGTAAATCACGTGTTGGTTTGCAGATCCTCTCCATATTGTAGTGCAGTACTAATTTGGGGGTTTGTGTGTTTCTGCATGTTGGGTTTTGGTTTTCTGTAGAGGTGGAGCCCCATGGTGGCTTCCATTCTACTGTCTTGATGATAGTGTTTTCACCTGGTGAAAATGGAGAACATCCAGACCTTTGAACTGATGTGGAGTAAAACTAGGGGATGGAAATAAACCCAAGCTGCAATTTCTTTGACCATCCAATAACCTCATTTCTCTGCTGACTTTTGAATGTGCTTGCTTACCACAGCAGCTGGGAGATGAGTGTCCTTTGCTCCTGCAAAGCTCAGGTCACTGCCTAAATCATTGCATCAGCTGTATGAACTCAGAGATGGAGGGAAAAGGGGTGAGAATTATTTTTATGGGTTTTTTTCCCAGTCATAGAAGAAAATAAGAGGCCCTTGACATGATGGCCAATGACTAATTATCACCTGTTGCTCCCACAGGAGCTGAACAGGGGATTAGCATTCCCTGTGCTCCCCCTGCTACTCCTGTCCTCAACTGGAATTTTTTTCCCACCCGTGTTTCAGATGAAAATGCAACAGTCTGGCATGAATGAACACCGATATAGATCTGTCTAAGCTCCTTTCTCACTTCAAACTCAGTGATAGTTAAGACAGGATTATAAAGAAGCAAGAAAATTCAGCTCAGAAGTCTTGAAATCAAAGCAGTTGAGTAAAACGAAGGTATTCTCAAACCTTTGTGCCAATTAACATTGGGCTATGACAGCAGAGTCTCTTTTACCTTATAAAAATTCTAACTTGTGCTTATTTGGGTGGGTGGATTTAAGCAGGGGGAAGGTTTCCTTTTGATTAGCTTTCCCCAGGCACTGTGTCAGATCAAGCAATGCTTGACACTTGGATTTTTATCACTTCAAAGAAGAAAATATTTAGCATGATATCGAGATTAGATGCCCGTGCTGATGCTCTTAACTGTGCTGAGGATACCTTTTTTCAGCCCAATACATGTCCTAGAGGAGATGTTTCTTGGTACCTATCAGACTTATTTGGAAAAATTTCCACAGATTTTGGTTCAAATCCTACTTACATGGAATAAATTCCAGAACTCAATTTTTGCAGTCACTGAAACAATCATGAAATTTGATTCATATCAGTAATTTTGTAAAACTATACCTGGAGATTATGAATTACACTGCATACATGCTCTTAATGTCAGGGCACTGATGTCCAACTGTGTGTGAAATAAATAAGTATAAATACTGTTGTAATCTTCTTCAAGCTTGTTTAGATATTATTGATTCAACCCAAGTAACATCATTACTGATACAGTAGGTGTTTTTATAGTGGACCTTTTCCATTTTAAGATTCAATTAATCATAGTATGGTGTAATTATTTTTTTTTATTGCATTCATTCCAGGGAGAGAAATAATTGGCTGCTTTTGCAAGATGTAGCTGCTTTAAAGAAAAAAAAAATCCAAAATCAAATCAGAACATTTTCCAACTACCTAGGATCCCCTGAGAGTAATTACGTTACAATATACAGAGTTCACTCCATGCACAGCTGAAATGTGGTCAGCCAATTCCACAGTGAAATGAAAGAACCATTTAACAATGCTTAAGAACAGCACAGAACAGATCAGTACGTGGAGTGAAGAATATTAAACTTCACTGAAAGTTTGAGGTGTTTAGAGCGTCACTACTAAAATTGAAATTGTCAGGCTCCTGGGATTAATACCTCTGTACTTACAAAAATTGCTGTAATGTCAGTGACCACAAGTAGTCATGACCTTGGTTCTATTTGGAAGGCTTTTAAAGGTCTCCCATTGACCTTAAAAACCTCATTTCCAACATTTTAGGTAGGCCCATTATTGCAAAGACAGGAACACAGAAGGACCCATACTGGAGCACCAATTAGGGGCCTGAGTTCAGTGTTACTGTCCAGCTGTGGCCAGTGGTTTGTGCTTGTGAATATTTTATGAAATAGAAGCAGTTGCTACCTGGCTGCAAATCCCCTCTGTGTGCTGCTGCTTTGTGCCGTGCTCGGGCTGCCAGAGGAGTTTGCAGAGAGAAGGAGCTGTTGCCATGGGAATTTTGAAAGCTGTCATTGTTGGCCCCTTTGCCAGCGATTGTGGAGAAGCAGGACTCACTGGAGCAGATTCTTCCTGGGGTGTGACTGCTCAGCCGTGCCGAGATGCCTGGCACATGTGGAGGCTGGGACAGCTGCAGAGGTGGACAAGAAGGGGGAGGCTTCCTTTTCCCTGCCCAAACCACTAGCAGAGCTCACAAGTGTCAGGGCAGCTGGAAATTCATGAGTACTGGGGTTATTGGGCAATCTTGGGTTTTTTCCCAGGGCTTGTGCGTCTCCATCAGTCTCCAGGGGGGGTTTTCAAAGGACTTCCCTATTGCTGTAGAAATAGGAAAATGTGAAAATGAAAAACTCTTTTGTAAAGGTCAGCCTGAGCAGGGTGCTGGGTTGACATTTATGTCTTTCAGAGGTTCCTCTGAGTTGTTGCTTTGTTATACACAATGAAGAAACTTACTTAGAGGGCACCAGGCAATTTTGGTTTATTGTTTTGTTTACTTGACTTTTTTTTCGGTTCTAGCACCTGTTCAATACCTCTCTGGGCAATACTATTATGGGCAGCTGCTCTTGTGGTGCAAACCCAGACTTTCCTGGCAAAATTCTTTCAGTCTAACACTTCACAAGCTTTTCCCAAGCTAGAGATGAATGAATGCTCTTGGAAAGTCTGCTAAGATTCTTTAGCCTGCTATTTTCTGTGCTGTCTAAGAATTTAATCCAATAACCATTTCTAGTGGCTGTGTCAGGCTTTTGGATCAGACCCAAAGCATGCCAAAAAAAACCTGTTTAGATGTGTATAAGAAACATTTTTCTGTGGCAACAGGATATTGGAGCTATGTTTGGGCCTGTTCTTCTAATTTCTTGTGTGGCCCTTAGCTCAAAAGAGATGGAAAGAGAACATTATTTTTTCTGCCTTGCCTGTCACCCTTGGTCTCCTAAGAAATTAATGGTTTGACTTACTCCTTTGTGCTCCCACTTTTCACTTCATGCTCCCACTTTTCTCTTTTTTTTTCCTTTCCACTTTTTTCCCAGTTTGCCTACTGGCACTAGATAGATAGTGTAGTGAGGCATGGAAGTGATTCCCCAGCATTTTTATTTAAAGCCTGAAAACTTCTTGCAGGTCTTTACAAACCTATTTATCAGGCTGCAAATGGATGTCATCACCAAGCTGTTGGCTAGATGGTTGATACCTGGCTCTTGTCCCATTTTCTGTGACTTTGTGGCTGGATGGAAGTTTTGGGCTTGCTATCAACACATCCTACATGTGAATTCAGAAACCAAAAAGAAATCTGAACCTGTGTTTCCTTTCACTGCTGTCCTCTTTCTTATCTACAAGGTATTTGTGGCAATGAAATTAAGCAGATGAAGAACCTTATCTTTCATTAATCCATGAGAAAGGGCAGAGCTCCTCTTATGAAAACTTTTGCTCCAGCCCACACGTGCCTTGGTGAGGAAATCAGTGCATGATCTGCTGATTTTATTTGTATACTTATTTGGCCATTTACTTTCCCCCAAGCAAAGGATGACTTCTTCATTGAGGGTTGTTTTTCCTCAGTTATCAGAGCACAAAATAAAGCAGCTGCTTATATTGATTTTTTTTAACACTGTAAGGATCATTTAGTATGCAGGAGACCAGAAACTTCACATGCACCACAAGAAACCATGTGAGTCTAATGATGCCATTTAACAGGCAGTGTTTTTCTTGGCATAAATTAAGACCCTTCAGAAAAAGTTTATAAAAATTGAAAGAAGCTGTGTTGTCTGAGGATGATGAAACAAAGGAGTTGAGGAAGACAGTTTTTTGGCTTTAAGAGCTGATAAATCTTCTGCTGAGTAAGAAATTTATGTTGCCATACACTGAAGTTCAAGAATTGCTGTTTTCTTAGTTGAGATGAAGTTCCTTTGTTTATGGAGAAGCATTAAGTAGAAGAGGGTTTTTTAGTCTAGATTCCTGTAGTTCTAGGGCTTTGACTTTTGACTCCTGAGAGAAGACATTGCAGAGGAGGCAGTGTCTCAACTGAAAGATCTTTTTAGAAAGCAGGTAGGAAGAATTCATATTTCTAATACAGACATGCTAAATATATGCTAAAAGGTTGATTAAAGTGGCTACCCACATAAACGTGACAGCTAGAGCTCTGTTGTGCCTACAGCCTGAATTTTTAAAGGGAAATCCCTTTCTCGAGTTCAAGTTCTCTATTTTTGTAGGTATAATTGACTGATGTTTCCATTGGTTTTGGTTCCCTTCTTCACTGGGCTGTCTAGGATTTCAAGAGGTTTTCCACTGCTGTCATATGCAGCACCTTCTTTACAAGACAATCCTCAAAATCTCTTTTCTTAGGCTGTCATTCAGAGCAAAGTTAGACTGATTGAGTGATTTGTTTTTAATAGTAACATCCCAGAATCCCATCCCCTATCCTTCTGACATCAATTATCTCTCTGTTAAGTAGGGGGTGCTGTTACTTCCAGCACGTCTTCAAAACCTGTAAAAAGAGAATTGTTAACCTAAATGCCAATAGGACTTTAGCAAAGGCTTGTTTAGAGCTCAAAGGTTTCAGCAGTAATCGATTTGATAAAATAATGGCTTCTGTTCCCATGTGGAGATGTTTCAGTCTTTTCAGGCACTGTGTGTTGAATGGAGGGAAATGGTCATCAGATCTAGGATCAGTAGAAGATGCTGAAAGCAATTGTGGCTTGTTCCCTGTAGTTTGCATCTTTGAATCCTTTTCATTCTGGAAGTGAAACAGAAGCAAAGATTTTGTGTAAATCTCTCAGTACTGTTCAGATGCTCATCAGAGCATTCTATGCCACACGTTTCAATTCAATCCAAGAGCCTACAATTTTATTTCATTTTTTTACTAAGGTTTCACTGTTTAACTCTTGACAGATGTAGGTGCTGGCTGTATTCAGCATGTTTTAAAACCTGGCAAAAACTGTCTCTAATTGACATCTAAGTGTTCGTGCACACCTCCTGCACAGCCTGTTAGGGATGTCTCCTTGCTGCTGTGACAGCCTGCTGTTATTATACAATTATCTGCAGTGGCCTGCACAGGTAGGAGGGCTTGGGAAGCCAAGGGGGTGTGTATCTGTATTTAACTGCTCTATTGTCACATCCTCTGTATTAAGTGGTGATGCTGCTGTTCCTTTCCCCTTTAACCCTCCCACTCCAGGCAGTGGAGCTGAGCAGTTCCCTGCTGCTCTTTACAAGCAGTTGGTATTGCTCCAGGGGAGCTCTGACGTTGGTCTGGCTTTTTCATTTTAAATTTATGTGTTGTAGTTCGAAAGATAAAATATCCCGTTCTAGCTAGCTGCCAAAAGAGTGCATCACTTTCTGTAAGAAATCACTTGTCTACCTTTTAATTTGCCCTAGGTGAGAAATGAGAATGTTGAGATACATTATCAGACTGGGGACTTGCTAGAAGACTTGAGGGAAGCAAAGTGAAGGAGAAGGCTTTTCTCAGCTCCCTGCTCTTCCCTCAGATTGCCAGCAACATGTTGGGAAAAAGTTTCATTTAACCTTTCCCTTTTGTGCTCCTCTTAATCGAGTTTGTTCTTTTGTTTGGGACTCGCTCCCAAGAACATGGGAGGTTTTTCAGTGGGGAGGATTGAAATGGTAATGGAGCCCATATTTGTGTTTGGCAGCACAGCTGAGCTTTCTGACCCACAATCAGAGATCAGAAGGAGGAAGGAAGTACAGGAACCCATCCCTCACCTGACACTTCTCTCTGCTTGACTACTCAGGGTCAAGCTATGACCATAGGCTACAGAGTCCTGCCAGATTTTTAACAGCACAAACAATTTTTTTGCAAATTCTACTAATGTATCATAGTTTGTTTTGACTAAAACACTGTCAGGAAAATTTACCATCCTAGTGTCTATTTCTATGATGTGACAGAGAAGAGTTTAATAGTTTGAATGAATTTAAAATTGGATAGTTGAAGGTCAGAACTTATAGTGATAACTCAGCTAATGTAATATTCATACCTTGGTCTAAAATAGTGCTGTATATCAATATGTTGTCCCTGTCTGCCGTGATTATCTAGGGTAGAAAGACATTTGTATACTGACAAATATCTAAGGGAGAAAGAGACAGGGTGTTATACTAACAGTGTGCAGGAAAATTCAGGAGTGAGTGAAAAAATTCATAGGCCATAAACCATTTGTCTCTTCTGACTAAAGCAAACTGTATTGTGTAAGCATTAACCACTGTCAATACTTGCCACAGTAGAATTACCTGGATGATCCTTCAGCTGGTTCTGTGCTCCAGATTGATGACTTGTTTTTTTAAAAAGCACTAAACTGGGAAGGGGGAAAGAACCTGATGTGTTCCTAGCAGGCTTCGTTCTCCAATCAACAATGTGGCCAAAGAACTGCAAATTATTCCTGCCTCTCCACTATAATGGAGACAAAATCGAACAGGATGCATGAGATATGGATACCCTAACACCAAACACCAGCCTAATACAGGTCAGCATTCAGTCTGTCCCAGGTGTGAGAAACAAAAGTTTATGCAGGGATGTCTTTTTTAATTTTTGACGTTTTCAAGTTTTACAAGGTTTGTGCTGGCAAGGATTTCTTGGACACTGCTTCACTGGCTGCTATCTCCCACTGTCATCTCAGAGCTGTATTGCCTGGCTAGGGAATTTTTAAATATGTTTCAAATCTTGGTTTTAATCCTTTGTCATCCTAAAGTAAAAGATGTGATATATTTCATGAATTGTTACCCATTGCTTAAATAAGAATGATCTGCTTCCTTGGCTTTTAGAAAAGGAGCATGCCTTGTCCTAAAGAGGCACAAAGATGAGACTCAGGACAGGGTCAGTTTGGATCCCACGATTTCCAGACAAAGAATGAGGAGAAACTGCATTTCCTTGGAGAAGAATATAAAAAAATCAGCATTTGTCTACAAACTCCAGTGAAGTGCTGACTGAGTAGACTTAGCCCCTGAATTCATTATAAACTCTTGGCCTGCAGCTGGCTAAATGAACCTTCTGTGTGCATTTATACTTCCCTGCTCCCAAAAGAGTATGTGGTCCTTTACTCAGTGTCACAAGCAACAGTCTGATCTGCAGAGCTGAAGTCTCTTGGGAGACGAATTTAGTGTTTTGCTGAGTTGGATATGGTGGCATCAGGATTTGATATCCCTCTCTTGGTGTGCTTCTAAATATTCAGGGCAAAAGTTGAACTTGTGCCAAAGGTTTTCTTTGTTGGGTGTTGGATGTTTGGGTTTCTGTTTGTTTTTAGTGAACTTGAGATGACTTGAGGTTTCTTTAGAATCTCGTGTCTCTAAGTACTGTTCTTACAGGTATATTGCCAGGCTAGAAACATGACACCTCAGCTACCTTGACAAAAAGGGGCAGTCTGTAAAACCTAATCCACTGCCTCAATAGGAGATGATTTGTCCTGGCTTTCAAAAGAACACTTTTTACATGAACATGTGACAGAGGATCTTCTGCAAAGGAGGAGAAGCAGTTATATGCAAAATGAGAACTGAAAAAGAAAAATAAATCTTTAAACATGTTAGACAAACCAATTTATAAATACAAGTATTCTTCCTCTGTTCCTGTTACCAGATTTCTCAAGAGTCAAGAAAATTAATCAAAAGTAAGTGTGCTTAAGAGGATATTTAAATAGATATAGATTTTTTAAATGCACTTTGTATTTTGCAGTTTTCCAGTTTATAAGCCCTTTTAACTTATGAAATGGGAGAAAACTCTTTGTGATACTTGACAGGTGGTTGCAGTAATGATCAAATGCCTGTCACTTGTGATTGAGCAGCAGTAAAGGGGGTGTGTGTGTGTGCTTTTATGCCATTACCGAGACTACTATGGATTTTTTGTATTAATATTTTGGAAAAATTATTTTCATGTCCTGTATTTTAGGTACAACTAGAGTCAGATGGTCCTTTCTTTTTGAAAAGATTCTAGTCAGCTACTTTAAAAACAATGTTTGAATTTATAGTAGTCTCTGGGGGGTTATCTTCCAGATTTATAGAAACAGACCTCTCTGTCTTAAAAGCTTGTTTCTTATACAGCGAAGACAGAATTCAAATACAAACAAGAGATTTATTCAAGTGTGCTTTGCAAATTCTGGTGGCCAACAGAGAGGGAAGAAACCAGACACTTTCCCCTCGGTTCTCTGGTTTGCCAGGGTATCCTGTCCACCCTTTTACTCCAAGCTGGGGGAAGGCTGTGTATGTGATTTTGGGTGACTTTATGTTCTGTTTGCCTTGGTTGGAAGCTGAGACTGAAGCTGTTGTCATCTCCCTGTTTGTTCACTTGGTCCTGAATGGTTCAGAGATGTCCATCCAGAGCTTGGGAAGTTGTACAAATAACTAAAATGTGAGGTTCATCATACTCAAGGTGAGGAAAGATGGGTCCCATAGAGAGCCACTGCCTGCCCTGTGACAACAGGAGATGCTAATTCCAGCCCAACAGGGCAAAGTTCACTGGAAGAAACAAACCCTTAGAGTAAGGACATTTTTTTTCCCACTTGCTGTGGGGAATGAGAGTTTGAGGCCCATCTTCCAGTGGGATCTGTGTGATGTGGCCGTGTTGGAGGGAGTTCAGCAGTGTCCTCCCTGTGTGACCAGCCTGGGCGTGCTCTCCCAGAGCCTTTCTGGTGGTCCAGAGGGGATCCCCACAGCACTGCAGACTCACTGTCCCCTGGGCAGAGGACCACATCCCACCCACCAGGGCACTTTCCACATCCCAAATGCCTTCCACATCCCCTTCCTGCAGTGGAGGCTGAGTGTCCTGGCCTGTAACTGGGCTGCTGTACCTGGGGGGCAGCTGTGCACTCCCCCAGGCTGACCCTGTGTGTGGCACACTGAAAACATCCTGTAGGGCTGATGCTTTTCCTCCCTGTCACCAACACAGGTATGCATAAATAAATAAATAACTGAATAAGCAACTCAAAAACAATTTTGTGGATTTATTGTTGGCAGTTGCATTAGAGAGAGTGTAGCAAAGTGGTAGATAATACTTTTAAGCTCCTAATGGATTTTTAGAAAAGTTCTTTCTGGTTTTTTAAATGCAGGCTGGAAAGTCACTGCTGCAAAATGTATTTGAGAGCCATGAGATAGAACAGATAATTTTCTTTCACATAAAGCTTTAATGTTTTCTTTTTCCTAAAGTAAATAACACCTTGCTGAGCTGTCTTTAAGTATGCCAATTTCTCTCTGGAAAGGAGATTGCAAAGGTGTTAATTACAGTAAGCAAACTAGTTATTAATGGCATTTTTACATTCTTGTCATCTATTGGTGGCTGAAGGAGGATGGGGGGAAGAGGGGCTACATTTGTAATACAGGTTCCTTTCTACCATCAGGAAAAGGGTAGTGAGAACAGAGAGGGGTTTAAATTATTCTGTAAGGGTTAAAGGAGCTGACATTTGGGCATGGATGGCTGGTTAATAGAAGTTCTGAAGAGTTTGCCTTTACTGCCTTTCACTTTAGTGATCCGTGAACTAAAGTGTCCCCAAGTAGGATGTGACACAACAACCTGTGACTTGCTCATTAAAGGCTCGTATTAAGGCCTGTCTGGGAACTCTCTAATGCCAGATCACTGAGACCATGGACTGGAACAGCACCTTTGGAGCTCCTGCCATCCTTAATGGTAATGCCTCGAGGTCTGGCTCATGGGCAGAATCTGCAGCACTGCTGTCCTGTGGGGCTGCTAAACACTGCTCTCAGAGCACCTTTAAGATGAAGATGATTCATACAATGGGCTTAAGCTGGTTAATGATCTTTTCACCAGAAATAATCATCAGATGACAGTAGAGCCATGAGCTGATAGGTGTTACTGTAGCAGAGTAATGCAGCATACGTAATTATAATCTCCTGATAGTGAAGTATGGCCAAACTAGGAGTTCTCTGAAGGGCTTATCTATATGTTTACTTTATATTGCTGCTACATAAAACCTTGGTTCTCCTGAATCTTGAGTGCTCTGTGTGGTTCTAGTATTTGCACCTCAAAAAGGCATGGCACTTACTAAAAGAACCCAGCTGTGAACAAGTGTTGAAGGGAATGCACCTGATAATATTCCTCACTCGCTTTTGTGCACTTCCTGAACAGCTCCTTCAGCTGCTGCTGCAGGAGAGAGAAGAGTAGTTTGGCTGGACATCTCTCTGCCCCACCAGGACACCCCCTCTGCCCCTACAGCCCACTAAACAGTGTTGTGCTGGAACCCAGCCACAGTAAAATTTGACCAAACTTACATTTGAACATTAGGCTGCTTTGATCATCTATGTCATCTCAGTATTTTTGAAGATATAGCTGTTTAGTCAGCAAATGTGATTGGCAGTGTCATTTCATGCTGACAGAGCACAGAATACAGGCTGATTCTACTGAGAGGCCTTTTTTGGGGAAGAGGTGTGACAGAACATGGGTACAATCAGTTATTCAGCTCAGAACAAATATATATGGCACTGTCTCTAAGAGAAAATGGTTCTGTGGAGAGATGTGTTGTAAGGAATTCTATTATATTACAGAGAGATTAAATGTGAATATAGATATGTTTGGGGTTGTTTTTGGGGGCTGTGTGTGGCTCTTTTCCTGGATAGCAGCATGGATTGCAGCATTTATGTGTTAGCAGGAACAAGGAGAATCACTGACATGCAAATGTAAAGCTTCAGTTGTGTTATATCTGTGCTGTAGGTGTGTGTAAACAGGTCTGTGCACGTATAAGGAAATCTCTCCAAATTGCTGCATATTCAACAACTCCTCAGGCCACAGTTGGTCGCTGGTAGTGAAGGAACAGCAAAACTCAAAGCTGTTGTTGCAAGATGAGTACTGGAAGTGCTGAATCTGCCTTGTCCAAATCCTGAGCACTGGCAGGGCTGGGTGAGCCCCTGGAGCAATGGGCTGTGTGGGGCACAGGCATGAGGGCTGGTGCTCTTACTGGCAGAAGGTTTGATAGGTGGGATGTCATTTGGGGACTTAAAATATGTATAAAAAAGGGATCTTTAAGGCTGTGGTCCTTAGTCTTGATTTCCTGGTTTGAATGAGAAAGATAATGAAGATGAATGTTGTACTTCAGTATTTGATGAAATTGCATTGGTTCAGGATCAGGGTTAGCCTTTTACTTATTCTTACTGGTTTTTCTTGCCTCCCTTAATCCCTCAGGGTTTTGATGTTTTCTCAGTGTGTTGTATTTTCTTCTGCTGCAGCTATTCTGGCTTGGCCCTGTCTGTGTGCCTTAGCATGTGTATTGTGCAGTCCTGTGCTGATGTTATTGAATGGTCATTGGTTGTGATCCCTCTTATTTTCTTAAAGATAGTTATTGCTTTGATAGTTATTGTTTGGTGTTAGTTAGAGGTTGTTTAGCTTTAGGTCTTCCTCAGAGACTGTGGGTCAAACCCTTAGCTGAGTAAAATCAATGTAATCAATAGAGCACTGCTGATGCACATCAGCACAGATGAGCTCTTGTGTAACATCAGCTCAGCAGAATCCTACTTGAACCTTTCCTTTATTTCTTAGTTCGGCTTTTGGAAGGCGTTTATGGTCACAAAACACTTGTTTTCTTTCTGCAGATCCTGTGATTTTCAAAGCATTGAGCAAACAGAACTCAATTGATGGCTTCCCATTAGGCATGATGATGTAGATATGTACCCTATTTTTCTGTACAAATAAAATAAAGCTCGGAATATTTAAGAGGAAGAATTGTAATATTTTCCCGAATGACTGAATGTATCAGATCACAATTCCCATATTTCAGACGTTATCCATTTGCCATATCATGACACTTTCAAACAACAGGATATCTCTTTATGCAGAGGATAATTAAGAAAATATCTGATGCCTTTCTGCCTTTGCCTTGGCAGTAAATCCCACATACATGTGTGGGAACAAGGAGAGCCAGCAGTACTTGGCCAGCCAATTTCTCAGGACATCAACCAGCAAATGTTCCTTCTGCAGTTGGTGTTTCACCGCCCAAAATTTAAAACCACAGGTTTAAATCCATGACCCAGCCACCACTAAAGAGGCAGCAGAGAGCTGCCAGTGGAGCCCAGTGGTGGTGACTTTGTTTCCTTCTCTAACCTTTATATATGCTGCCTCTGTGTGTCAAGAGACAGTAATACATCTCCCTGAAATAATAGATGGCTGCAGGATGTGCTGGTAAATTGGTTGACTGACAACATGAGCAAAATCATCAAGAGATACATGGTTGTCACCAGTGTCCCTCACCCTGTCCTGGAGCATCTTCATGGGCAGTTAAGACTCCAGCAATCTTCAGTGAATTTCAGAGGTGTAGCTTCTTTTTAAAAAATGTTCATGATCTACAGAGGAAGCTGTTAGGGTGGAAAGGGAGGCTCTTTTAAAATATGACAGTAATTATGATTTGTTCTTGATGAAAAGCCTCTCCACTGCTGGGTGGGTACCCTGCATGGTTCCTATGCATAGCACACCCACTACCTGTCCCCGTTTCAAAATAGGAAAGGCTTAAAACAAAGAAGGGAAGAGCACTGATTGCCAGGAAATTGCAGCACAAAATGAAGGAGCAGCAGAAGAAAATTCTGTTACTAACAGGCCTCCCTTCCTGACCAGAGCTGCAGAGAGTTACTGGTCACAGCACAGCATCCAGTCTGGCTGCTGCTGGGGCAGGCTGCAGGGGAGTTGAGCAGGTTTCCTCTGGTGGAGGTCATGTGCCAGCTGAGGTGAACTTGGCACGAAAGAAGCGAAAAAGCTAAGTTTGAGATGTGAAAGATAGAGACAACATCATATTAAATATTTGTTTTGCCTCAGTAAACTCTGAGTTTCCACCTTTGCAATATCCTCCAAAGTAGAAGCAGGGCCATTATTTTCCCAAAGCCCTTGTGCTTTTGAGCACGTCTTCATACGCTTTTCACATGCAGATGGAAATCTGGGCAGAAAAGTTGCTTCTCCTTTACACGACCTCACCTTCTGCCTCAACCTGGCCTGCTGTCAAGTTTCCACAACATTTTTAAGAAATCCTGCATTTTCTCTAGGTTTTTCACGGTCAAGGCTATGTCAGTGAAAGAGCACCATTACACCATTTACTTGATAGCCTGAGAAATGAGAATAGGCTCATCATTTATAGAAAACAGCCCAACAGTTGTACAGAACTCAAGACAATATTTCCTTGAATGTTTAAGAAAATGTTGTATTTGTTGGAGGCAGCTGGTAGCTCCTTCCCAGGCTCTGAAGTCTAAGTCCATTTTGTATTTGAACAACTAATATGTAATAAGAATTAAGTGTTTAAATACCTTTGTGAATGTAACTGGTTTTTTTTCCTGTTTTGGAATGTTTTCCTTGGTTCAACTCAGAGCTTTGGTTTTAAGTGGTGCCACATTAGAGAAATATTTCAACTTTAGAGAAGCAACATCTTCCAATCTGAAAAACAGCACCATAGCTTGTATTTCAGATCTATCTTTGAAGATAGCCTTGATGTAATTCATCAATACCTTTAAGGGAATAGAAAGGAGACTGCTCTCAGTTAATTACAGAAAAAAATTACCTAATCATATACACATAGGAAAATTTCACAGCTTTCACTGTGATTAATCATATAATGTGTAATACTTGGCAATTAGTCTAGACTGACTTTAAGGAGTTCTGTCTCACAAATTTTAGGCACAAAGAGCACCACTTTGTTGTATTTTAGATGTATAATACTAGAAAAAAATTGATTTGTTTACTTATTTTAAAATACTCTTTCGAGCTCTTTTGAGTGCCTGAGTGTGTGTTACAGACCTGCCAAGGTTCTTCCTGCAGTTACACATGCACTTGTTAATGACTTTGTCTTAATCAATACTTTCTCCAATGGAGATGCTCAGATATTTCAAGAGTCACCTTAAAAGACCTTTGGCAGATAAATAATTAAACGACCTGCTGGCTGCCTTCCTGCATGCAGAGAACTTCTGGTAGGAACCTAATTGTTTGATTTCAAAAATCAAAACCTGCCAACCCCTTGAAAAAAGGCAGTTTTAGCTGTTTGAAGAATCTCACTGCCTTTAACAGGTCATTGTAGTGATGAGCTGCAGAGTGAAAGAAAGAGATACTTTTGTGCATTAAATTTGTAGCTTGCAGAAGAGAAGTAGAACGAAGGGCGAAGTGTTGAAAACCAGTACATAAAATCTCATCCTGTCAGGTTTCTTACTAAGAGCTTGATCCTGGAGTTGCCCAAGTGTCTGTACAACTTGCTGGTATCAGTTCTGTTGAGAGCATTCCACACGTGCACACGTGTTTGAAAAACAACACAAAGGAAATCTGAATCAGTTTCCTTTATTGCCCTGACATTCACTTCATTAAGCTCAGTGGTAATAGGGGAGTGTGAGTGTTGGGGCTGGTTGTCTCTCTCCTTTATGTCCTCCTGACCAGTGGAGCTTCTGCTCTGACTATTTTGAGCTTGACAGAAATAGCTTTGATATGGTGACAGGACGTGTGCTAAGCTGCACAAATGTGCATATTAATTTGGTAATAAAACAAGTTAGTATTTGTCATTGCTGCTTATTAGATTGATGCATTATCTATCTAGACAGTACCCTGCATCTTTTGGAGGTGGTGCTCAAGGATGACAACTGCCAGCACAGAGAAGGGGTGGGAACTGGGGTCTCAACCTCCTTATCTTGAGGAAAAAACACTTGCCAGAACTACTCTGTTAGTAGCCTTTCTGCATTCAGTATGTCCTGTTTGTAAATCACTGCAGGCTTCAGTAGATGAGCTTAGACACCCCCGAGGGTAGTTGGGAATTTAATTACGTTATGCATATTGGATTGAATATTAAAGTGGACTGTCTGATTGTTTGGAAAATGTGGTGGCTGGTTCTGCGAGGAAGGAAGATGTGCAAATCCAGATTATTAGTTTTTAGGCAACATCTGACGTACTTTTGACTTGAAGATTGCATGAATAAAGTTTCCTGCTGCTTCTAGACTGTTCTGAATGCCAAAGGGCTCTGCTGACACAGTCAGGGACCTGTGTAAACTGGGGGCAGCTTTAGCTCCGTGTACCTCGTGCAGGTGACAGATCTCAAGTGCTGTGGCAGAACTCTTCAGTGAGTGGGGCTTGTAGGAAGTCAGGTAATTGACCTTGCTGGGATGCAAATAAGCCATGTTTAGGATTCACTGGTGAGCTGTGGCAAAGGGGTGCTGTGAAATTAGGGGGATCAGCACAGCTACGCTCAGCTTGGTGAACAGGGAGGGTCAGTGGATATAAATATGTGTTAGCATCCTTCGTGCGGATTAAGTTTTAATTTTAGTTACCTTTTTTTAGCTTTTTCATTGATGTGTATTTCTATTACTTCTAATGTAGTACAAATATTGACTTTGCTTTACACTGAAGATCAAAATAAAAATGTCTTAAGGAATTAAAAGAATAATTTAGCATAATATCTGGAAATGAGGAGTTTGACAATCTGTTAAAGGGAAAAAAGTAATATATAGGATTTTATTATGCTGAGTTTTCAGAGTCATTGTAGTTCATGAGTAAAGTTTTAAAAAGATATCAAGATCTTAAAATTAGGAAGAATTCAACTCTCTTCATATTTTTGGATCATGATTCATGTATTATAATATATACAGTGTGTGGTCCTCTTCCCTCTGATCTATCCCCTTTCCTGTCTACCTCAAATAGTGTGAGGATGCTTTTTCTGTTCAGTTCCCAAGTACTAAGTCACTCAGATAAACTGCATTTTTATTTAACTAGTCTAGAGCTTGATGTGTTTAGCTCCCTGCAGTTATCAAGAGAGCCTCCTGGTTATAGCAGCTCAATATGTACCTTGTTATTTATAAACTTGAGGAGGTTGGAAAACCTGAAGTCCAGCCATCCTCAGCATCTTTAAAGCTCTTTTTTCAAATAATTTTTTTTGCCATTAGCAAGAAACTAGTTACATCAGACCTTTCCTTCTCCCCTGGTCTAGATAATTCTACTTCAGACAGAGCTGAAACTTGAACAAGGGAAAAGCTTTTGAAGTCTCCTGTCCACTTTTCTGCTGCAGCTTGATTCTGTGGAGAAGCTCCCAGATCCTTCAGTGATGAGATGCAACATCATTGCAAAGCTCATGAAAGGGATAGGTTAATAAATGTTACTTTATTCTGCCTCTTTTGACAGAGAGGAATGGCACTTAAAGCCTAAATCACAAAGGTTCACCTTGTATGAGCTTGATTTTGAATCCTGCCTTCTGTGTTATGCAGAAGTGTAGTTGCTGTTCAGTGAGAACAGTTTTGTATGTACAAGTTGCATTCTATGCACCCTCTAAAGCTTCCCAAAGCATTTTGTTTGTTCAAAATTCAACAAATAATGCTTACAAGATCACCCCCTGAACATGCCTTAGGGAGCTTCATGCTTAAAGCTGATGTCAGGGTTGTTTCACACCCTTTCAATCTGACATTTGATACTCATGACATATTTGTCACTTGACAACTGCTTGTCATTGCTTGTAGGAGGAAATGTTTTCTGTCAGGACATGACTGACACACTCAGCTTTGTTCCACTCCCCTCTGTGATGGGCCTGCAGATGAGTATTTTTCCCTAAACCTTGGAATTCTGCCCTCAGAGATGCTCACTTTGAGGCTGCAGTGTAGTTCTCTGGAGGACCAGTCAAAGCAGAGGCACAATGAGCCCTCACTCTGTTTCTTAAGTGACCTTCTCTGCTGCTTGGGATGAAGTCTCTTGCCTTGCTCTCTTCTGAGACAATTTAGATAGCACTGGAGTCTCCTGCCGTGTCCTCAGCTTGTCTGTTCCCCACAGGTACTCATGGAAATACTCATGGAGGGGTCTTTGCAGACCTGATAATCCCATGATGAAAGTGAAAGATGCTCGAAAACTTTGCCTCCTCCTTCTGGTATCTTGCTCATCTCTCCGATGAGGCTGGAATTATTCAGATTCAGGCAGTTCCCTCAGCCCTAATCCTTAAAAAGCCCAGTCAGGAGATTGGTATTAAAACCCCTACTATTGAGAGGAAGGAACAAAAATAATCCTCTGCTTTTTTCTTTTGAGTTGTTCTCTAATTCTTTTTGGGTGGGATTTATTTAGCTTTTCTGTGAAACCTGGAAGGATTGACTTTTATTTCCCCTGCCCCATTTTCTGACTGGAAGTAGGTAAGATCCTTCTGTAACCATCCCAAATGCAGGCACATATATGGCAGCTGAATTTCCACAATGTGGGAGGCATTACCTTCTGAAGTTTCATTTGGCTGTCACAAGCTTGAAGAGGAGTTACCCAAAGTCCATATCTAACTTTAATTAGTCAGTGTGTGGCTGTGGCTGCTGTCTGGGATTTGGGCACACGGCACCCTCAGACCAAACTGTGTGGGGAAGCTCCCCTGTGCAATCCTCTTGGTGAGCTCCTCTGTGGATGCAGCCCCAGCAGGGAGAGGGTCTGTGAGGTGTGAGTTGAGGGCTGGGGTGAGCTGTCAATCTGCTCCATCTCCCCCCATGGCTGCAGGAGTCAGGCTGGACCTCCTGTCACTCTGTGGGCTCTGCTGGACATGATGTCCAGTGATGCTCCAGTGAAAACAGTCAGGTCCAGCAGGCTCTGGCTTCGTGGTTTTCTGATAGATGCCCTGCTCAGGGGTAGACATTCAGACCATTTTGCCTCTTTCTAAGCAGATTTTTGTCTGTCTTTGGAAGCCTTCCAGGAGAAAATGCAAATAGAGTAGTGATGGAGCGCATGTAACACTGATTAGTTTTATTCTGGAAATGCCATACACATGATCTCAGCTAATCATGCTATATATATATATTTATAAAAAAATTATACTGTTTGCCTGTAGGGAGAAGGGGCTCTTCCTCTAGAAAATCAATTTTTAATTCCTTATTCTCACTGAAAAGGTGGCATACAGTCACAGATTTAATTAAAGGTATAGCAGGCTTTGTCAATCAAGGGAATAGAATTATACTTTGCTTACTTTCCAAAATGGCAGAGCTTAAAAGGAAAACTAAAAAGCCTTCCCCACAAAGTGTTAACACATTTTGACCATTATTACAGCTCACATTTATTGTTGTTTTGCTTGTGCTGATAAGAGAATATCATTATACAGAAAATCAGATTGAACTGTTTCTAGTCATTGCTGGCTTGGAGCTTTAGCTCTTTCTCTGCTTCTCTGTAACTTTAATTAAGCATTAGGTCAATGTTGGAGGGGGCAAAGCCTTTCAGAAAGTAATATGTCGGGAATGGTAGAATAGTATTTCTTTTATTTCAGCAGAGGTTTCATTTGTTGTCAGGGCAAGAGATGCATAAAACTAATCACAAGACTGCCAGGAAGAACATATCTTCTTGTTATGATAATGGAACTTTGTTTACCTGACCTTCCAATTAGTCAGATGTGGATTCCTGTTTGTATCCTGACTGCCTGATCTCTGTGGGTTCAGCTGGTTCAGGTACAGATGCACTTCAAAAAAAACCAGAAGAGCAACACCCTCAAAGTTGATTTCCGTCGTCTCCCACCCCAGCTTGTAGAAACAAATAAGATTTCAGTGTGATATTAATGAATAGTAACAGAGTCAGAATAATTGGTACCCTCCTGGTTGTGATTAGGATTCAGGAGAGTTACTTAACAACCACTGTTTCTTAAATATGAATTCTGATTAATAACAGAGGTCTTTTTCTCTCATCTACTGTGCCTGTAACTAATACACTTTGCTGCTGCAGTACTTTGAAATTATGGGGTTTTTTTAATGCACTATCATGTCTTGAATTCTAATAATCTCAGTAGGAAGTTTTTAGCAGCACGTGTCTGTGTGACACTTGATTTTTATTTTTTTGTAAAATTTTTCATTTATTTATTTACTTTTGCCTTTGTGATTGAGGATCACACTGGTACTGTTAAAATCTGTTGCCTCTTGTAAGAGATACTGAGATAAAGGTTCTTGGTTACCTCTGGCAATAAACATGCTTTGAGAGTGGCTGTTCTGTAAACACGTGGATGCTGTAAGTGATTTCATTGTACTCACTGAGTAATTAGACATGAACTGTTAATGTCACAAAAGTATCTTAGGAAATAAACTCTGATGGGAGGGGGTTTGTATTTGTTTGTTTTAGTTTTATGGAGGCCTTAGAGCTCAGGAAGAGCTTTGGCAGCAGCCCTGGCCATGTGTGCTGCATTAATCCCAAGCTGGCTGCCACATCCATTGCTCCCCTTGCTGTCACAGTTTGGAGCACGTCAGTCTTCATTAAGTGACTATTTTAGGAATCTCCAGCCATTCCCAGGCTACAGCTCATTAAGAGTATTCTAGTGCAAGGAGTGCAGGAGGTCAGATGCTGTATTATGAAGTGCAGTTATGTGTCCAGCAACCCTCCAGCTGCTGCTCCAATGTGTTGTGCTGCTCTGGAGATCTGCGTGAAGCGAGGGGAATGAAAGACGCTGTCAGAGCGTTTCATCTGCCCTTTTATCCTGGGACATCATGGGGTGTTGGACAGAGCAAGGAGCCACGACAGATTTGGCTGTTCATCAGGCTTCTCGGCACTCTGCAGGGCCAGAACTGTTCCTGTGCCTTGGCTTTTCAGAATCACGTTTGAAAGCGCTGGAGAAAAAGTGCAGCATGGAAAATGGATGTTTCAGGAGTTTGCGCCAGTATAGTAAAATTTGCTGTAAAAGGAGCAAAGTGGTGGATTTTTCATGCCTTTTGAACTTGCTAACAGGTTTTCATATAAATTTTAAAATGTCCTCACTGATGTCAGCAACAGATATTTCAGAACTTACTAGGTCAGTTACAAGCAAGAAGCTCTTACTTAATAATAAAGTATGAATATTTATGGGGATTCCATATTTATTCAGGGATCTCAAATTGTACTAGAGATTAAATAAATTACTGCATACACCACAGGTTGAGGTACAGAGAAGTTAAATCAAATACAAATCATCCAGGCTTGGAGCTGGTGAGGATCTTCAGGGAGTGCAATAATTTTTTTCCACAGGCTGAGCATTTGCAAGTGCTTTGTACAGTCAGGTTTAGTGAGTCCTTGGCAAGGCTGGGAATTGAGTGTTGCAGTCCTGTCTCCCCAGCCCGTGCTCTTAAGCAGCAGACCATACTTCTGCACTTTACTTCATCAAACAGCAAATAAAACTCCTGATTCAACCAGGTTCTGTTAGGTAGTTTTTCTTTCTAAAAAGGACTGGAAATGAAAGACTCACCCAAATCATGTAGAGATTACTCGGATAGCAAAGTTTTTAAATCCTCAGGCCTCTTTTTCTTAAAAAAGGGAAAAAAAAAAAAAAAAAAAGCAAAGAAAGCTGTGAACAAACTCCAAAGGAGTATCAAGAGACTTGGGCTGAAAGGAAAGTGAGTGAGCCATTCAGAGTACCATTAAAAGCTGGTTTTATGCCAACTCTGTGGTCCAGCACTGTTCTTCAGTGTAATTAATTTTACTCCTAAAACAAACCAGCCCCACTAATGGCAAACAAAAAAGCTTCTTTCTTCCAGGTTTTGATCGTTGAATGAAAGGATTTCAGAATAAGCAAACCTAACCCACTTAAATTTCATGGCATGCACCTTCACCCAAGATTTTTTGGTGTGTCTCTGTTAACTTCTCCCATCTAAGCCTGTGTTGCTGTAACTGTGTCATTCAGATCAGAGTAATAACCCAGAACCAAATCCCAGTGTATTATCTGTGCCTCACCTGGGCATTCTGGCCATGGCTTGTCAAGTGGATAAATTGGCTCACCCTAAATGGTGTGAATAAAAGAGTATTTGTGGTGATAGTAAATCCCACTGAACTAAGGGGGTTGCTAAGTCAAAGCACATATTTGGAAGGATTTCTTTGCATTGAGTCACGAAGGAATCAGTCCTCTCAGCTTTGCCTAAGCTGAGAACTAAAAACTGAGTCAAATGAATAAATGTAATTCAATTAGGATTCGTGTTTAACAGTTTATTTTAAAGCAGAATGCAGCTAAGATGTTCAAGCTCTTGAAAATACAGATTCATAAAAGAAGTGTGAAAGCTCAGAAACTTTGCAAGACTCTGAGTGTGTAGAAATTTGGTCTGAAATTAGTATTTTGGAGTCTGTAAACATCCTCTGGCTGTGCTGGCCAGCAATATCCTGAAAGGTGATTGAACTGAAGTTTTCTATTCTTTTGATCCAGAAAATAATCAAAATTTGTATGGGTGTTTCAACGTCTCTCTTTTAGCAAAGACCTGAAAACCAAGTAAATACACCCATTAAAAAAGGGTTTGTGCAGGAGTATGACTACAGTATATTATTTTGGGGGAAGAGGCCTGTTCAGGTGGATTTTAAGCAAGGTACAGGTTAAAGTAATTTCAAATTCTGCATAAGTGTGTCGCTTTCTATGCATGCTGTTGGCATTGTTTGGTCTTTTGTACCCATGTAATTTACTCCCACACAGAAACCATTTACGCTGCTCTTTGCCCTTTGGGAGTGGTTTAAAATGATCTTAATGTAAATGAGAGCCCTACCCTGAGGTCCAGGCTGCTCCCTGCATCTTACTGCCTGGAGTTCCTGCAGTTACTGCAATCAGTGTGATGGCAGAGTGTGGATCAGGGCTGCAGCCTGACCCCAAAACTGCACCTCTGAGAGCTTTCCAAAAAGAAACTCTCAGAACAGTATCTCATTGCTTCTGCAAATAATTTTTTTAAGCAAGTGAAAGGAAGATCCTTGGTAGCCTCCAAGGAATCTTTCCAGGGTCCAATCAGACAAGAGATGTAAATCAGGCATTTACAAGAAAGGAGACAGTTCAGGTGAGAGACCCTGAAAGCTGCTCTGCATTGTCTGAGTGCCATTAGGGCTGGACCCAGAGATTTGTTTCTCTTAAATAATGAGGAGTTTTTCACATTTAGAAGTCTTTTTGGTTTTGTTTTGTTTAACTTGTCTGTAGCTTTCAGGTGTCAAGAAGATTTGATGGTTTTTTTCTTTTTTTTTTTTGAGTGTTCAAATCTCCTGACAGCTAAAAACTTTTCTGGCTGACCGGTCACATCAAAAATAATTTAGCCCCCTGTGCTTGTTGTTTTTCCCCTGATGTTTGTACAGCTTGATTTTAAAAAAGGCAGGAGAGGAGAGGCATTTCTAGAACAAGAAATAATTTGTGCTCTTACTTGCAGTAATATGTATGTCTTAGAAAATGCCATGTCTTGACTTTTCTTAGCAGTGGATGCAGAGCCAGGTTTCTCAGCTGAGGACCTGAACTGGAGTGAGTGACATCCTGCTACTGGTACCTGGACTAGGCAGGCAGATCTCGTGGAAAAACAGAGCCTCCTGAAATTAAATTCTTATTGAAGGAAATGGAGTTTCAATTGGAGAATGTTCAATGTACCTCTCTGTCACTTACCCAGGGCTTACTGGTCTGGGGGGTTTGTTTTGGGGTAGAAAGTAATGAATTTGTCACTGTGATATACTCATTCTCATTGTATTTCAAATCTGTGGAGCTGCTCCTGGCTTCTGCCCTTTGCTGCTGTGGTTTGACCCTTGCAAAGGGCTGGCTGCATTGGCAGCAGTAGCTCCTCTGGCAGCTGGACCCACAGTTTCCTTTTGACTTCCACTGTATCTGACTGGATGCTCTTCAGTGCGTCCACATTGCTTCAGAAAAGCAAAGAAACGTGCTGGGGAAAAGGTGTCAGGTGAGTATACCCAGCCAAGTGTGGAACTGGGTGGGTTTTGTGGTTTGATTCTGCTGTCAACATCACGGGCAGGGAGCTGGGAGAGTGCTGACAGCATCTGTGCTGTTGCCTGGCCTGGGAAGCTGCCCCAGAAGCTGTTCCCAGTGCAGCATCCCTTTGTGCAGGACAAGTCACACTGGATATAGGCTCTTAGACTCCTGAAAGTCTGCTGCTTTAAAGTTGAATCTTGCATTCACTTCCTTCTTGGCAGTACAGTCCAGCTTTCAGGCCTGTAAAAATGGAGCTGGAAGCCTCCATATTTTGGGCAAATGTTCCTGTTCCTTTGAACCTCATGTTACAGCACCATTTTTTGAGAGGTGCAGAAGGGAACGTGAGAGAAAAAATATAATTGAAAGTCTTTCTACCAGTTACACATCAAAAAAATATGTGCTTTGCTTAAAAGAAACCCAAAACATATTTAAAAGACCAAGCCAGTTTTGTACATGTGTACATACACACACATGCAGAGATGCTGTAGCAGTGTGTCTAACATGTATGTTCTGCATATAAACAGAAAATTATATAGCTACCAGAAGGCTTTGCAGTTGTACATTGTTTTTCAAATTTCTGTATCATTTCCACATAGAACTACAAAAATGTAAACCTATCAGAAAGTAAGCAGCTCTGGTTTTCTTTGTGTTAGGAATTCTTTTATAGAGCTTGCTTTGCCTTTAGCTGCAAAGCCTGAAATTTAAATTGCTGCTGGCTGCCTTGATTTCCATGGTTGAAATAAATGCTCTGTATCATTTTGCTATTCATGTCATTACTCCCCGTAATCACCACACTCATCCCAGCACACTGTGTAGTGTGCTCACTTGAATATCTCTGACTTTCAGGAGGCTTCCTGGCTGGCTGTTGTTTGTTTCTGAAGCTGCACAATGACATACTCTATTGGGCTAATTTGATAGTTTGCATTCCAGTTGCTGTGAGTTACAACTTGTGTTTTCTGTTTGCCATGTAAATGAAGAATTGAAATTTACAGGGAATCATTTGCTCCTGTGGTCTCTTCACCTAAATTTACAGATTGTGATTAATGGTCCAAGTTTGGTGAAAGTTTACAACTTTCACCCTTTTCACCTCCCTCCCCACCTCTGGAAAAATTAATTGCTGCTGCTGCATATTCAGCAGGGAGCTGGGATGGAAATGCTCGAGAGTTAATTTCCTGCTGAATATGGGAGCATGTCGCTGCTTGGACTCTCTTCCTGTGATCAGATTCATGCACTCAAGCGTTCATGTCCTTGCATTCACGGGGTGACCAGTTAATTTCCCGTGTGTGTGGCTGGAGCTGCTCCTCCTGAGCAGGGTGAGCTGTCCCTGGGAGCAAACAGCAGTGCAGGGCTGGGAGCCAGCAGAGGCTGCAGCATCACACTCAGTGCTGCTTAAAGTATTGTGAAACTGAATGTGTGCAACTAGGAATGTTGGTGAGAGGAAACAGTTTTATCCCAAGATAAAGATCCGTCAGATTTTTGGTATGGTTTGAAAAATGTTACTGCCCACTGACCCCTTGACTCCTGCATTGCCACACAAGGCTCAGATTGTGGCACAGAGAGCAGGAGCTCAGCAAGGTGAGAGGTGTTCAGAGGTCAGTACAGCTGGGAGATGTGTAAATTAAATTGGTAAAATTACAGGGGAGTGTCCCTCTCTGTGCCCCAGCAAGAGAGAGAAGACAGAAAGCACTGCAGATGCTTCCCTGTGCTGGATGCTGGTCAAAGATTGATAAGTAGAGAATGTATTTTAGTACATTAACTTTCTGTGGCTGTGACTTACTTCACAAACAAGGTCTCAGAAGTCCCTTTATTTTGCTAGGAACACTTGGGCAGTAGAATGTTTCTCACTGTAATGAGAAGTCACAGTTTTGTGTGGCTTTTGCAGTTGATCATGTTGTGAGAGATAGGATAATCTGTCTGCTCCCCATGTCAGAACGACTCTGCACGTGCTTACCGGATTTGAATTGAGAGTAAAGTCTTTTGTACTCAAAAGAAATTATATTTTATTTTATTTTACAGCCACTGAAAACTACTGGCATGACCTGCCCTTCTGGAAGGGGTGGGAGGGAAAGAAAACTGTACATGGATGTTGTTTGCTCGTTTGAAATGATTTTTATAGCAGTCACTGAGAACTGACATCTTAGGAGTTCCCTGACCAGAGGTTGGCTGCCTAATTACTGTTTCTGTTACAATTCTGAGTTCCGCATTGTGAGCAATGAAAGAAGGAAAAATAAAAACAAATATGGCACTTGGATCCTGTTTTGTTTTCTAGCAGATGAGACAAATGACTTTGTGCTCTGCTTGCCATAATCAAATAAATGGTTTTAAAAATACATGTGTGGGTAGATGCACACACACATGCACATATATATATATATATCTCCATACTTGGGTTTATAAGTTTAATCCAGAGAGGTATGGGGAGTCTTTATCACAGAAGCCAATTTTAAATAATTATATTTAAAGAGTAACACAGGGGAAGTCATGCACAGCCACGGAGCAGAAAGGCTCAGTGTGTATTGTAGCTCTGTAATAGCTATTATTTATCACAAATGTGCCGTCTGTTTGTTCACACAGAGTAATGAATGACCTTTCTGTTTCCACAGCTAGACCTGTGTAGGCTTCAGCTGATGGGGCTGTAGTGCAGTAGCTATTTATCATGCTTCACTTATACTGATCACTGGTTTAAGCTGTACCACCAAGGAAATGTGTTGGACTTTATGGTTCCAAAAAGTAGCTTTTGTGGGGTTAACAGTCAAGAAAAGCAGCTACTTTGTGTCCCTGACTGCTGCAATTCAAAATTGACTTTGCTGGAATTTGAATCAAATTGCTGCCTATATTGTCATAAGCAAATTTATTAGCCAAGGACTTGCTTACTGTGTCTTAGCAATGTGCCTGATTTTATGTTTTCCCTTTTTTTAGTTTTTGGTGTGATTCCTTTGTAAAGCTTCAGTTTCTTATATTGATAAATGGGCTAGAATATATGAATGAGAAGAAGGTAACTCAGTAGAGGTAATGCATGTACATTTTAGCACAGAAAAGGTATATGAGGAAGTTACATTTTTAGCTCCTCGTAGTGTTCAGAAATTAATAAAGAACAAAAAAGACTGTGGCAGGGCAGGGAAGGGGTTAAGATGGGGTGGAAAGGTGAAGTGGCTGAACCGTTCTTAGGAACAATCAAGGTCTCCTGTTTTGCTCTTGCAGATTGCCCCAATTAGTTATATTTTACTGATGCAATCCTTAGATGTCAGAAGTCAGTCTTTTCCCGTGTGGCATGTTAAAAAGCAGAATGCATTATTAGTGCTTGAGGTGGGACCTCTGCAACTGTGGTATAAAGCGTTAAATGACGTTAATTTAGACAATAATACTATCATCACACTGCTTTACAAGCCAATAACCCTGCTCTTGTTCCCCCTTGCAGTTTATCTCAAAGAGGGAAGTGGATTATTGCCTTATAAAACAGGCACAATGGTGTAGGTGCTGTTCTGCTGCTACTTCTGCAAATGTTTCAGGAATACTGAGCAAGAGAGGCAGCTGAACAAAAGTGGAGAGAAATGGAAGCCTGCAGCACTCACCCTGTGATGGGAGCTGAAAACCACAGAATCCATTCACATGTGTAGAGCCATGGTTGGGAATATTTTTCCCAGCGTAGGAACATGGCCCAGGATCATTCACACTTCTTTTAACTCAGACATTGGATGGGAGATAGACTGAGAGAGTTCTGGCCTCGAGGCCAGGCTTGCAGTTGCAGAATCATGTTTGGTCCAGGCTGAATTTGAGCACAGTTAGAGCAGATATCAACTTTGTACTGCCTGCCTATTGACAAAGCTCTATCACCCAGCTTGTTCCTGATCAGCTTTGTTACTCTAAATAACATTTTCAGCCATGATCCAGCAAATTCCAGACTCTGCAGGGTGTTTATGAAGGACAATACGAGGCTGAGACAAGCAAATTCAGCACTTGAGATGAGGCAGGGAGCCTTGGTTTTGGAGATGCAAAGGAAAGCTGGTGGGCTTATAACCCTGGGACCTTGTTCTGGGATTTGGAGAGCTGGGTTGGTGCTGCTGTAGCTCTTGCTGCTGAAGAGAGGACGTGCATGGTTAATTCTCCAGACAGAGAAATTCACTTTTCAAGGTACAAACCACTTTTCTGTTGTCTGGCAGATGAGCACTATGTGGTTTGGCACAAAATACCTTGTAGCAGTGCTTTTCGCATGTGAAATTAATGGTCTCTGTTCTCATTTGATCTTGAACTCCTTTTCAGTAAAAGCTTTTCAATAAAAACCTTTATAGTATTCAGTAAGATAAGTGGTAAGACAGCAGCATGCGATTATTTAACCTTCCCTGTTATTTGGAACGTGGTCGTGTCCCCTGACATTTTCTAATTACTCTGAAAATTACCTCGGTTATCCAAAACCTCAACTCTCCACACACATCCTGTGTCTCTGTGACATTCACATGCCCAAGGTTGTTCTGTATTAGCATAAATATCTGACCAGCTCCCAGAAACAAAACAGGGAGATTTTGGCTCTCGTTACATTTATGTGTATTTCTGCCAATCTCAACATGTCTGCTGCTTTATATTCAGCCCTTTAAACTGATGATTTTTGTATTATACTTTGAGCTACCCTGTGCTATGTATTGCAGAAGATCATAGGATTTTCATGTCCCCACCTGAATGTTTGTCCTATCTACCAGTGAGCCCTCTTTAATTCATTTGTCAAAAAAACCCTAATTATTTTCCATTTATAATATTTAAAGTTAAATTGTATTACTGCTAATACTGCAGAAATGTCCAGGAAAGCTAGATAAGAAAGAGAAACTTAAAATTATTCGGGTTTTGGAGGGTATTTTAAATGTTCATCTTACTTTTCCTTTGAGTAACTTTTATTTGAAAATAATTTTTGCTTTGTTTTTCAGTAAAAGCATTGGATAATGTTACTAGACTCTGTTTTCAACATTGCTATGTTTGTGTTTTCAAAATCACTGCAAAACAGTTCAATGACATTTTGAACTGATGTCTAGGAAGTGTTTCTCTTATTACACCATTCCATTTAATTGTGAGTCAAAAGAAATAGGGAATTAAGAAGAAACAGGTATACATTGGTATTATTAGGTTTTGTCTCAGAAATGTTGTGCATGTTGCAGTTTATCAAAACATGACTCAGGGTATATGAGGTGGTTTGCATGAAGCAAAATATTCTACGTGATTTTTAGATCCCATCAGAAATTACTCAAGAGAAAGTAACATGCAAGATTTGTAGGAGAACATAAAGCATCATATTGATGGATCTGAGGGTGTGGGAGGATGGAGAGGCAATTTGGAGTGGTAAAGATGAAAAATTTATTTTCAAACCTCAGTATGATTGGAATGAATGCTTTATTTCTTTCCTCATAAGTAATTATAACAGAAAAAAAAATACTTATTTACCCGGAGGGAGCCATACTGCTGGTGGTTTGGCTTATTGGAATGTTTGGGGTTTAGTGATTCTGTTGCCTGTTCACACCCAAACCACTTAGTGCTAGAGGTGCCTCTTATTGTGAAGGTCACACCCTATGTGTGCAATTATACTTTGAATAATATATCTTGATTGTTAAATGCATCTTGATTGTTATTTTTCTCCTACTGGCTTAAATAATGAACTGGTAATCTATAAATTTGTTGACTTAACAGCAGTTAATAAGTGTTTTATGTGGATGAATTGGGTTGTCCTACAAGTGATGCTTAAATATGTAAGTGGGTTTGGAAGTGGGTTTGTTTCAAACAAATTAAAGAACATGAGACTGCCACTTTCCTGCTTACTTTTTTTTTTTCTTCCTTGTAATACCTTTGTAAATAAGCTGAATTCTCTAGAAAGACGTGCAGTATAAGCAGGGCAAGCAACTCAGTAGATTTAGAACTGTACTTTCACATTCTTGATCATAGTTATTTTAAAAATAGTTTGAAATCAAAGGAGCTTTTAAATAAGGAAATGAACTTCTATTCATGTTGTATAATTTAGGAGGCAGGGTGGTGTTATCACTCTTGTCAGAATACAGAGAACATAAATGCCACTGGATCCTGTCCTCAGAAAGTTGTCCCCTGCTCACTGCCACGTTCCTCTCTCTCCTTTCTCACACTGGGTGGCAGAGTAGAAGTTCTGGAGTGATTGCAGAGGGTGGAAACCACAGCTCGCTGTTCTGGCTTGTGGGCTATTGCCCAGATAGCCTTGCTAAGAGTGGAGATGGAGCTGAAGGCAGGGCAGCTGAAG
>VYXF01001185.1:1346883-1458367 GCA_013397295.1 Polioptila caerulea
GAAGGCGGGGCAGCCCTCTCTGTCTCAGGGACACTGTCAGTGCTGCCCCGGAGCAGGAATGGGCCGTGGCTGCCCCGCAGGGTGCGGGCCCTGGCTGGCAGCAGGGCTTCATGTTTGCACTCACAAGCCAAGTCACGAGCCAGAGCACTGGGCTTCTGGCCCAGCTTGCCATTTCCTCCTGCATCAGGCTGAGGGACAGTGCAGTAACATCCTGAGCCCTGCAGAAGGACAGCAGTCAGAGCACAGCTCCGAACTTGTACTGTGGTGCTTGGCAGCGAGGATGGTCCAGTCCTCTGCCTGCTGCAGATCAAAGAACCTCCTCCTCCTCCTCCTCCTCCTCCTCCTTGCTCCTTCCTGAGCTGAGCTCAAGAGTTCAGTTCATTGCTGAACAATAGGCCAGTGAACATTAAACATGACATGTTTTTTTGCTATTCCCACTTGGTCTGTACAGTGAAATGTGAGAAGGTGGTGGGGATGGTTAGTTATTTCACAGAGCCAGGAGAACAGATGAGGAACAAAGTCAATTCCTGCTGTGGTTCTCTGTGGGAAATATCAGTTATAAGCAGCTTAGTCTTGGTCCTAAGCACCATTGAATGGAATCTGTTACCACAGTAGAACCAGAAAGGATTCCATTGCTGAAAGCAAAGGGAAAAAACCCCTGTCTTTGTATCTGACAGCAATGCAATGATGTTGCTGTGTAAGAATTCAAATAACAAAACATGATATTTTCTACCACCTAGTAAAAACACCATGGAAAGAGTCTCTTAAGATAAGTAATGTATTATGTTTTGCTTTTCTACTTTTCTCTAAATCAACTACAATTAAAAAAAAATCTTTGTCTTTCTGAGTGGGTGGTATCTATTAATATTTTAATTGGGGTGAGGTTTTAACTCGAATCAACAATATTGTTACTAGCTAAAAATGCCTAACTGAATATGTAAGGTCCAGGAAGACGAGTTCTATTCCCTCAGCCTCTGTGCTTTTCTTTACATTGACTTCAGGACGCCCACACACAGCTTTCAGATGAGAAGACATTAGATGGGCTAATGGGGCATTGAACTAACCTGAGGCAATGTACGTAGGGAACTGCTTCTCTCTTAACATCTTACTAGAACTCCCTCAAGTATAACAGGAGGGTAGAAGTAATTAAGCTAAAAATGCAAATAAACATGATGTGACCATTTTTATGCCAAGTGACCAGCTAAAAATAAATACCTGCTTGGCATAAGTTGTTTCCATGGAGCAGGGTAAATACCAGTTCACTGCTTGTGGCAGGGTCATGATCTCCTGCTGTGGCCCAGATTGAAAGGTGAAGATTCACAATATTTATCCTTTCAGAAATTGTCTGGGGTCCTGTTAGAGGAAAGAGAAAAAGATGGACAATTTGGTAGGTTGTTCAAGTCATCTTCCACATTGGGCCAACTGCAGCAGAAGGGGGACAGCCGTTATCAGGGCTGGCCCTGTGAGGACAGTAAAAATGAATTGATGGCTCTACTCCAGTTCTTAATAGAGCAACTTGTTCTAATTGTGCCTCTTTGTAGACTCTACAGAGGAGAAATGTTTGGCAGAACAGAGAGGATTAGCTACTATTATGCCACTGAAAATCCCTGACTCTGATGAGAGCATGAGGAGCACATTCCAGGCAAGACTGTCATGCAACAGCTTGTCTTCCAAGCTCAGCATCAGTTGAGAGAGAAAAATCAGTCCATCATTTTTCACAGGCAATGCAGTATTCTCCTTAAACATGGTCCTCCATACACCAGTGGAAGTTTTGCCACTGACATCCATGGTTCTGGAGTTAAAGAGCTTTTAGTCACCACACAGCTGCTGATACAGGTAAACAAAATCACCTTGTGAACCCCTCACGAAAATTACTTCATATATTTCCCTTGTTTGTGAGATCCCTGTCTTTTTCTTGGGTCTCTAAGGATTACAGTGCTGATGGTGAGCTAGTTTCTTACTGCATTGGTTTTGAAGAGGAAGAGTCTTTCTCATAGCTCAGCCCTTTCCTGAGCAATTGAAAGATCTGTGCAATTTTTCATGCACTCACGCTTTCTCTCCAGCATGCCAACTTGTGATTTGGGCAAGTTGTTTACATTAAATTTCATTCTCTCAGGAGGTTTTTCATTCAGCAACTGTCTAGCACAAGTTCACAGTAGAAATTCGCTTGATGCCGAGTGCCCTTTCCTCCTGTTGGCTTTAAAGCAACTTATGGATACTGAGCTTCTTGCAGGATCACATGCCATCATTTATTTTACACAACGGTCTGTTTTACATAATAAGATTTACAACATCAAAGACAGCAACAATGTTCTTTTTAAGAGAGTGTGAACCCCTTTACATGCTTAGGAAAAACATTATATCCTGTATGTATTTTTCACATACTGGAGTGCCTGCCATTTAACAGTGTCTAGGGATTTAAATGAAAGCTGACAACAGAAATATCCTAGACAAACCTCTTTTTTAAATACCTTTAACTTCTTTTAGCTGCCTGTCTTCTGGCTTTGCTTTGTCACAACAAAAGCCAAAATCTTAGAAGTAGTTTGTTTACAGGATTTCCAGGGTACTCCAAATAATTTCTGTGCCTGTTGGAAACTCAATAAAGATGTACGAGAGCGCTGTCAAATCTGCACCAAGGAGAAGAGATCTGGCATTGTGGGTTTTTCCCTCTCTCTGAAGCAGTTGCACTGCCATTAACTCGAAATCATGCAGAACCTGGCCCTTTCCTAAACAGCTTCTGCCCAAGGGTGTAACCATGGAGTACTGACTGTGTTTCTCTGATCTTATGGGTCCTGCTGAAAGGGCAGGGGCACCACAGGGGTGTCTTTGGAGGGCGAGGTGGGGGGAGCTGCCTTGCATTGCCCTTCTGAGCAGAGACCTTGTTCAGTCCATTGGTTCAGATAAGGCTTTCCTGCACAGCAGTGCAGGGGAGGTTGAGACAAATCAAGGAGTATGAGTAAGGTGCTTGCTGGTGAAGTGATTAAATACACCGAGAGTTAGATCCTTCTCTCATTCCCAAAAAGAAGACAGTGACATACAAAGGGTGGAAGAGGTGGACTTGTAACCTGTAATGTCTGTGGACCAGAGGGTCAGAAAGAACCACTACATAATGCAGGGATTTTTATAGGTTGTTTAAAGAGCTGTTTTGGTTGAGTGGTGGGAGTAAGGGGTTAAAGTTAAGTGCAGAAGTCAGACCAGTTGATTGAACCCAATAATTATCAGTATATTGCTCTCTAAAAATTTTAGACTTCCCGTTCATTGGAGTCCTTTGCTGTGTCAGTGTCCTCTGTCATGCTTCTCATAACCTTGTGAAATGGGCTGGCTCTGCAACCTGAACAGACTTTCTGGCAGCTGTGGTACCCTAGAACTGTGCATTTTGGGACTTTGTAGCAAAAAGAGAATCATGGCAAGAAAGATTTTTTTTTTCTTCTTCTTTCTTAATTTTTAGACCATTTCAGTGCAAGAAACCACTTATTCTTGCTACATCGCACTTAGTCATAGGGTTAACTAATTTTGTTAAGGTCTAGAATGTGCTTTTAAATATACTCAGGAGAAAAATTTTGCCATGGCAGGCAATGAAGATGATGAACTAATCAGTTGTCTTTGTCACCAGTTTTATGATTCATTTTTTATGGTGCTCTGTCTTTATGAAATCATATGAAATGTATGAAATTGTCCTTGTTTGCAAGACTCTCCTAAAATGTTTTGGAATTCTTATTTGCAAGCCATGTTTCAGCTCTAAATACATCGGCAGATTAGAATTTCATTGCTGCAGTTTTTCCTAACTGCCTCAAGCACAATCTTCATGCAAATGGAATAATCCCTTTGCTTTGCAGTCTGTAGGTCAAAACTGGAAGGATGCTTGCAGGGACCTCACTGCTTTCTTTAGCTGGCTCCTAGAGAAGAACAGACAGGCAGTCACTGGAACAGCTCGTGACATATGTTTGGCAGCAAAAGCACCCCTGATTCCACATTCCAGATTATACTTCTCAGCTATGGCTGGCCCTCTTCCTGGGCACTCATTAGCTTTTCTTTTAGTCATTTTACACCCAACAGAGGTAGTCTCCTTCTGCTGAGATTTTCTGTTTATTTTTTTTTTTTAATGCAGAAGATAGGATCTCTCCTGTGTAGTGGTGGGAATGTGTTGGGGTTCCCTTTGGCTGAAAAGGGTGACTGGCAGAAAACAAGTACATTTATTCTTAGCAAATAGGGACGTGTGAGCTGGGGGAACAGCTCAGGAGAAATCTGATGTGTGTCAGGAGCCTTCCTTTGCACTATGTGCAGCCTCAGCTCTGCCTGCTGCTGTGGGAGTCAGGGCTGTGCCACCCCTCTGCCTCAGACACCCAGGTAGACAGACCCAGCCTTTTGTGCTTGAGCAGCACATTTCTCTTGGACCATCTGGGTGCTGGCCCCTTTCCTGCCTGGGGGTCATCTTCCATGCCCAGCTGCAGCATCCTGTGTTTCTGAAGAGCAGGACCAGGATGATGAAAGCCACCCAGGGCATTTAAAACCAGAGAACAAATAGCAACAAGAGAAACCTCAGAATGCAGAGAGGTGACTGGCTGAGGTAATTTAAAATAAAAAATGGCTCTTGTCTAGCAGCTTCTTTATAACACATAGTTACTGTCTAGAATATCTCAGGAAACCATTTTGTATTCTGCTAGTGTAAACCTAGATAGCAGATTTATCTACAAAGATTAGGAGTTATTTGGGAAAGTTTCATTTCATTGTTGTATTAAAACCAGAACATTCCTGTCTCTTTGTCATCTAACTGTTTTATATATTAAACTAATTACTTCAGTGAGGCTAAGTTAAGCAATTATTAGTCAGACTGCATATTTGAGTCTCCTTGTGGCATCAAGATAAAAATCCAGTCATCCCACATTATAAGCTCTTCCCTTCTCTTCCCTCAGCTCCCCCAAAAAAGGTTTAGGTTGTTTGGTTGTTTATATTCTTTGAAGAATACGAAGGTTCTGCACTTCAGACAAGCCCATTTCCTTTTTTAATGGGAAAAGCTCCAAGCACTGCTTTTCAAACAGAAGGAGCAAGATTATTTTTGCAGACTTCTGTTGAGCAGTTTTGGACAACACCCTTTAACAGGAAAGCATGGATTGTCCTAAATTTCTTCAAGGTGGTGACAGATAACCTTCCTGTTTTAAATTACTTACTGCAATTAATGGTTTGAGGTGATGGTAGTAATGTATAAGTTATTTTATCCTTTTACCCTTTTTATATGAATGACTTTAGTGCACTGTGCTACTTGAAGTTCGCAATTGAACTTATGGTATTTGAACATAAAAGTTTTTTTTGTAGCAAAGAAGGGCAAAGACACCAACTCCTCCTGTAAAAACATTTAAAGGAATTGGGCCCAAGAGCAGGCAGTGTTAAGTCACTGTTGAGAATAATGGATTTAAGCATAGGTTAAAAGAAGGCCAGATCTTCAGTTAGAGATGATTGTGTGGGCCCTTAAGGGAAGAAGTGATGGAATTAAAAGGACAAATATTTAGTTGTGCTGCACAAAAATGTTTTGAACTTTGTCACAAATCTTTTCATTTTGTATCTACTGATGAGTGTAGGTCATAAAACTATTTCAGGAATGCAAACTAAACAAAACCACAACTTTACAAAATATCAAAGCATTTTTGCATGTGGAATCATGCAGCATGGTCTGGGAAAGGCTATAAATGCCTACCTTATTTCTAAACCCTTTAGTTTGAGGAACAGTAAGTACTAAGTACATGTAAGGCATGCTGATGCAGGGGGACATCCACTTGGTATTGCAAGGGCAGAGGATCTTGTATTTCTTCTTGCTATTCTGTGTTTTCAGAGCTGTGGATGACTAGACAGGGACAGAGACTAAAACTTCTGTCTTTGGCCCAACAGGATGATAAATAATTTTGTGACACCTTTTTCGTAGTCCTGTAGTAGAAGAATGTGATTCAGCACTTGACTGAATTCTCAGTATCTGCCAGTTTGGCAATTTTAATTACAGCGATGAAGCATGAGGTCAAGATTGCAAGACATGCAGAGAATGATTTGAAGCTAAAAGTGCTGTTATTGAAAATTTTCAGGATTTCAGATTTAGAAGAAATGGTTTTGTTTTATTAAACAGAGACTGTTAGCTGTATGGGCCCAAGGCATCCAGAAAGTTCTTACTAAGAACCAGTTCTGGGGGAAGCGAGCTTCGCCTGCAGCATGTTCTTGGTTCATCGTATTCCATGGATGATTCATCAAGGACAGTTCCTGCTTTTGGTTAGTTTAAAAAAGAAATTTAAACATCCCAGCATCACCACCATTAAAATATGTTTTATGATGCTTAGATATGCATGTTTTTAAAAAGAGTGTATAATATTTTTTCTTATTTCTGGATTTCCAGAACCTAATGCTAACCCCCTTTCCCTTTCCTTTTCTTCTCTTGTTTATTTGAACGATGAGTGCAAAGCAGAAAATAGCTTTCTGGCAGTAAATGCTCTCTGGCACTGCAAAGTATTTGATGGTTAAGAATTAAAAATACGGGGTTGGAATATGTGGTGGTTGAGCTGCTCTGCTGGCTGGGCACCTTCCCGGATGGCCAGACGTGTCTTTCTGCCATAGATTTACAATGTGGCATTTCTGCAGAAGGGGGAAGAAAACACTCTTTGTAAATGGGGAAGGGAGAGGCTTGGAAAAAGGGAAGCTGTTTTTGCTTTGGATTTTAGATGTTTTCTGAAGCCATCATTCGTTTCTTGCCTCCTAAAAGGCACCACCAGTGAATAAAGCAGTGATGCCTTGCCTGGCACCTCCTTCTGCAGAGTTCCCTGCTGTACCAGAGCTTTCCTCTTGCGTGTTTGGAGAGCATCTGGCCCAGGGAAGCCCAGTGCTAATGGAGCCATATAGGCCACAGTACATTAATAATATTAATGCCAAGCTACCACATCTGCGTTATGTTTCCTGTGCTGTGGAATTACCCTCTTAGCCAGATAAGTGCCTGCTTTCCACTTTCCATTCCCTGCAAAAGCGAGATTCGTTTCACTGCTCACTAGCTCAGAGAGAGGCTTTGAACATGAATTTCTCCTGCAATTGCCACAGTGGGACAGCCCTCACATACCAGTGTAATTTGCATTGCTGTCTGAGGACACTTCCACGCTTTAAGCACTTCAGGAGCCACCAAAGCAATTTATGCACTGGGCAACCAAGTGTGCTCTTTCCTGTACCCTGCTGTGCAGATCTCCCCACAAAACAGAAACCCTGGGTACTGCCCCACCTTTCTCCTTCAGCCTCCTCCCAGGCTGCACTGGTTGTCTCTGGAAACACCTTCCAACCCGGAGCTGTCTGCAGAAGTGCCCTTTGTTCTGGAGCAGTTCCCCCTCCTTGGGGCAGCAGCTGGGGACCGTGGGGGTGTGGGGAGCAGGGAGAGTGTTTGCTCCCTCTCTGTCATCATTAGTTTGGTGCACGCTGGGAGCTGTGAAATGGTGCTGGTGATGACCTTGCACTCCCACATAGGAAGCCTGTCCCAGAACATTTCCCATGGAAGAAACTTGTACCTAATTTCAAGTGTCAGCGTAGAAAGTGGCCATGTCTTTGTTACTAAATACATAGCTGGTGCCACTGTAAACTTGTTCTGTGCTTTGGGACTGAAGTGCAGCTTATTTTTAACCTGAAACTGACTTAGGTGAAGAACATCCTTCCTACATCAACCTGTTTACAGAGCTATAGCTGAGCAGCAGGAGGAAAAAAGAATGTAGTGTTTCCCATGAGTAACTGCAGTGCCAACAGGAGCACTGCTAGGGACCAAGATACAATGGGGCAAATGATAGTGTGTGATTTGTTGGATAGGAGAAAAGTAGATTTAGCAAAAGGAAAATAAATGGAAAGGTATCATTGGTTTACATGGAAATAGTGTCTTATTGCATGATACTTGCTATTTTATAGCAATAGATGCCAAGCTAGTATTTAAAGCATGGATAGCATGATTTATATTCAGGGGCCTAGCAACTGGCACTGTTTTAGGAAGAAAAGGCTTTTAATATGTTAAAATGTGTCTTTGGCAGCATAATGGTTTTAAAATACTATTGCTCTTCTCTCTCTGTGTACTTCTCCCATATCTTGTTTCACAAATTCCACAAGATCCAGCCATCTGGCCTTCTCATTATCTGGCCCATTGTATATTGTTAGTCTACTTTAATCTAAAGAAGGGGAGACAAAGAAATTAATTTTTAAATTTAATGTAGTTATTTATTCCCTATTTGGAGTTACATTTGGGTTGGATTTGTATTTCTTTATGTGTTTCTTGGTCCTACCTGGTTGTACTGCGTTAGTGCCTGGGGATGGTTGCTGGCTGAGGTAGAGCAAAGTCTGCTGTGTTGGCTTTTGCTTGCTGGCTAAGCTGGGTTTTTTTAACCCTTTGTGCACTAGGGTCACATGGCTTGTGCTCACGTTCAGCAGCTGCAGATGGGCCAGCCTTGGGGTTGGTCTCTGTGCATCCACCTGTTCATTTTCAGGAGCTGTGGAGGAAGTGCCCAGAAATTTTCCTGGTGACTCCCCTCTGCAGGGACAGAGCAGTGACAACAAGAGCCTGTGCTGAAGGCTGTGTGACCTTCCTTTTAGTGCAGGGCAGGGGGAGCAATGGCTGTGAGTTAAACCCTTCAGAGCAGGGTCCTGGACTGAGCCCTCCAGGCTGATCCAGGTGATGAGGGCTTATCAAGAAATCCAGCAGTCTACTCTGCTTTATTGTACCTGAATGTCTTGAAAATTCAGGTGCTATTTAGAATCTGCTTATAAGGACTGAGCAGGCTGGGTTGGATCAGAGCAGGGAGTGAAGGCAGAGCCATTCCTATCTCCAAGCATCCAAGCTCTGTTCCACATCAACTGGAAGGGGCCCTGTGTCCTCAAGGAAGCACAGAAGTCAAGGACTGGGAGAAGTTAGCAAAATCCATTGATATTAATCCAAATTAACCTTTGAACACCTCACGTTTTCTGAATGCAGTTTTTTAAATGGCAGCAGACAGCAGTAAATGATCTTGTTTAATATCTCTAGCTTCAGTGAATGTGAAACATGAGTATGAAATCTCTTATTGTTATAATAAATATCTGGTTTAGCCTGATAAGAGGTGAGATGGTTCATAAAATGCTGGATGAGTAAGCCTAAAGAATCTGTTTAATTGAATCTTCTTTCTTACAATGTCAGAGTAGCTGAAAATAGAGGTCTGGGGAATTGTGGTAAAACGCTGCTGTAGCATTTCCTCATTGGTGAGCTGGGCTGATGATGATCCTGTTTCGTGTCCCCATGAAACCAACTGAAACAAGTCACTCCTAACAGCAAATGAGGCATTTCCATATGAACCTTTACTGTATGAAAATGTGTGTGCATGAGGTGGGAGGCACATAGCTTAATTTCATAGGTCGGATAAGGATGTGAGGTTGAATTTAACCATACTGTCTGAAGGAGCAGGAAATGTGTTTCTTAATGTCACCATTCTTTCTTTTCTTTTAGGAACTGCTACGTTGCATAGGGAACATTTAGCAGTTGTGTCTCTGAATCCCTGTTGTTTACTGATGTGACCTTTTATAGCATTCAAATGTGGTGGGGTTTTTTTCCCCACGTAAAATGAAGCTTAAATTTAAATTTCCTTTGCCATTCACATTGGCATGGCTTTGTCTTACACAAGCTGAACAAGTATCCTTGCCTCGAATGAGTAACCTGCTGGAGCTAGTAATATGAGAAAAGGCTCTGAAAAAGGTTAGTACATGCTACATTCAAATATCTGTATTGCTTATACAAGACCTTTGGTTTAGGTGACAAAGCAAGAAGATAGAAGCACAAAAAAAGTGATTAGCTATCAAGAATTTATAAACCCTAAGCACTTCAAAGTTAACATAGTTAAAGGGGATCATAAATCTTATGCCTAGGTAGTAAATACTCCCATTATACTCACCAAATACAAAGAAGTGCTTGTTTCTTCATACATAGGTCTGAGGTCTGACCTATAGATTTCTGAGTTCTTGGAAGGTACTTCTTATTTTATGTCATGATGTTACTATTTCCTGCCATGCTGCAGCTTTCTCATCATCTGGGAAGAATCGTGTCAAGTTGTCAAACAGACTAATTGGTTTAATATTTTGCAATTCTTTCACTTGAAAACTGATTCTTAGCTGGTGATAAAATCACTTTTGTTTTAAATGTTAGTGCCTTTGACAGATAGAAGTATTAGATACTTTGATAGGATTTTCAGAATTGCCTGTGGGTTTTGGACATTTAATTCCCATTAATTTCAGAGAGGTTCTTTGCTTCCCTCAGGACACTTTCAAAATCTCAGCCTTTGTAAACCTTCTGGAAATGGCTGTTTTAAAATCTTTTCAGTTTCAACTTAGTGGCAAATCTGTTTCTCACCCAGTTTCTACAGCTATAAATGGAAGGTGGGGCTTTTTCTTGGAGCACCGGGCAAGGGAGGCAGCCAAAACAAGCAGAAATCAGATCACAGTGACAAACCTCACAGAGATCCTGACGCCTCTTTGGGAGGGAGCCCTGTTTGCTTTTGCAGCCCTTTGGACAGAGTGCACATCCTCTCCTCAACCTGAGCTGCTTCCCCCTGGGACTGAGGGGAGGAGGGAGAGGTTTTGGAGGCAGAAGTCACCCAGGGAGGACCGCTGTGGTTGCCTCTGCTGTGGTTGCCTCTGCTGTGCTGCACCTCCCATCTCCCCATGCAGGGAGGCATGCAGAAATTCTTGGTGGTCTTGCCAAAATGTGGTGGTGGAAGAACGGGTAGATCTCAGTTTCCTTGAGTTGTTTTGTTTTGTATGTTGGAGCACAAGCCCCTCATAGAAGGACGCTCAGCTGGAAGGCTGCAGCTCCCAGGAAAAAAGGCTGGTATTTGCTGCAAAACCTTCCCTGCAGTTTTGTCTGGAACATAAAGCTTGAGGACTTAGTAAATTCTGGGTTAAAACTGTTGAGTGAATTCAGAGGCAGACAATATGGCCTGTGAAATCTGGGCTGGTAACTGTGAGGAAGCAGAATGTGTAAAACAATGGGGCTGGGAGCGTGGAGCCAGCTGCGCAGCCTTGGGCGAGCCTGGGAGTTGAGATACACGTGATGAAAGCAGCCTGGTCCAGTAGGGAAATTCTGCCTGAAAACTTCACTTCTGCCCTGAAATCATCAGCCTTCATCTCTATATTGCTGACATTTCTTGGCTTAACTGTTTGACTTGTCAGTAGCAAAAGACAATGTGAGAAAAAACATCTTGCAATTCATGTTGTTCCTTTGCGTTCGTTCAAAATGGCTGCTGGGCAAGGGAGAGAAAGACTTTTTCCTAAGTTTAAGAAAGGGAAGCACAGCAGAGTGGCCCTGGGTCATGCTGTGTAGTCTGGCTGTGTTCAGCCTTAGCAGTCATCCTCCAGGAGTTGCTCTGGAATGCCTGAAGCGCCTGAATGTTTTCCTAAATGGGCCTTTTCCTCATGACAAGGAAGGGTGTGGAGACAAAAGTGACCTTTGAAGTGGTGTAGGGGTTGCAAAAAATACATTGCTGTTGATGAGAGACACTGTTGTAAAAATACAGAGCTTCCAATGTGCTGTCTTCATTTTTCTGACTTGCATTTGTCTGCTGGTAATAAAGTCCTGTCCTTTGTCTTCAAAAGCACCAGAGAGATGTGCAGTATGAAAGGAATGATCCTGAGGCCACCAAAGAGTCCCATTTTTTGTTGTTGTTTATATGAAAGTATTATGTTATACTATTGGCAAAGTAATTTTCAGCTCCAAGTGAGACAAGATCAGTCACAGTGGTTTTCACAAGATTGATGTGAAGAGCTAGAGTGGTGCTAATTAATCAGAGATGGGGAGAGCGTGTGCCTGCATACTCAATTAGTGTAACATTTCCTAAATTGGAACGGAGCTCTGCCATACAGTCATACTACAGCAAAGCCTGAAGGGTGCAGGGATGCAATTCATAATGAACCACCTTAACTCATGGCTTGAACACTGGCACCCCGAGACACCACTGAGTGCTGAGCCCAGAGTGGTTTTCTATGGTAGGTGCTGCAGTGCTGGGAATCGCCAAAAATGCTGGAAAGGCAGCATTTCCTTTTATTTAGATGATGTTATATAACTAGGCTCCTTAATTATATTTTTGCTTAAACTGAAAGAGGACTGGGTGTTTGTTACAGTAAATCATCTTTGACATAAACAGTACTTAGTTACGGCTGCTTTTCAGTGTTCTTTGAAATCCAGTCTCTTTTAAGAAAAACTGCAGGTTGTGAGAGCTGCAACAATGCTATAAATAACAATAAAGTGGTAGTTCCAGATTTGTTTCAATATTGCACATGGAAGCTTAAAAATGAAAACTGATCTCTAATGTAAAAAAAGGGTAGATGGTAAGACAGAATACTTTCTGTGCTTGATATCTAAATTAATTTCTTAACCTCTAGTATTTGTATTTGTTTGTTCTTATATTACAGCAAAGGTACTTTTTTCCCCCTACAGGTAGAAAAGCCTGTAAGCCATTGTGACCTGAAGTAGCAGATTTTTGTTAAGTCTTTGAAAATAAACTGATTTAGTGGCATAGCAACTTTAATTTTATCCAGATTTGTAGTTTACATCAGGCACAGCTGTTGAGTAAACCTGCAGAATGAATTAGAAATGGATTAATGAAGGTCTAAGACAAATAGGTCAGAATATTTTAAACAGCTCTCAAGGAAACAGTTTTATTTAATTTTAGTCATATAATGGCTTTATACTCTGAGCAAAATAAAGTAAAACAATAGACCCAGATTCTAGATTGACAGTCAACATATAATTTTTCCACAGGCTTTTGAAGTATGCAAAACCATATAATTATTTTCTGACTAGTGAAATTGGTTCATAGGGTTTCTGAAGAAAAGGAGCCCTCCCTAACAAGTGTGGTCTATGGCAGCTGGTCTGGTACCTGCCACACTATTCCTCTGTAAAATCAGAGGTAACAGTCCAACTCCATTTGTAGTTATGCTGCTGTAAATCTGGAGAAAGTTCACTGGCTTGAGCCAGCAGTAGAAACCTAAGTTAGAGCCTCTCCCAGGCTCTCTCCTTTCAGGCCACGTTCAATGCAATGTTGTGTGGGTGAACTGTGTCTGATATCTTTGATCTCTAAAGTCAGGAGCAGGTCACTGATGTTTGATTCTTGAAGGGAAAGAGCTCAGTTGGGCAGCCCAGAGGGGTGATATCTGCTGATAGACTTATTCCACTCAAAAAATGCTTAAGCTGATCGTGTGCCTGCTTGAAATTTCTGCCTTGTCTCTGCTGAAACAGTCCTTGAAAACAGGAATTTCTCTCAAGTTTGCTGGTGGAACCTGGGAACTAGTTTCTCTTCTAGTCTTTGGGTTGTTGTTGCAATGCTCTGGTCATGTGCTGCTCCTGTAGCGTGGCTGACAGTCCAACAGGAGCTGCCAAGCAAATTTAAGAAAATGCCAGCAGGTTTATTGGTCTTAATCATCCTGCTGTAGATAAACTGCTGCAAATCTCTTATAATTCAGAATATCCTCCTTTTTGCAGCTTGGCTGAAGTGTTACTACTCAAGAATTTAATTTGGCAGGAGGAAGATTGTACCTGTGTGGAAGGAGTGTTGGCCTCCCACTGACAGACAATTTTGCAGAGTTGCTCTGGAGGATGACTGTTGGAGATGGATTTATTTTGTTCTGCTTATTTGTGGCTTGGTTTTGTATGCTTGCTCTACAGTTGAACCTGTTCCTGTAAGAAGTTGAGAAGGGATCAGCAATGCTTAACAAAAGAGCAGGTACTTGGGAATATGGTTAGAATGGTGTTTGTAAGAAATAATTATCCTTGTCTTACATCGAGGCAGACAAGGTATGCTCTTCACCTTACCAAACATAGGTCAAGCTGAGCTTAGCTCACTCTTGAGAGATGAGAAAAGCCTGTGCATGCAGTTAAATTCTAATGCTGTGGAACAAATCCTTTGGTTGATGTTCCAGAGTATATTGTTATTCTAAAAACGCAACTGAAATTAGAGAGTAGATATAGGAGTCTGTCTTGACCCACACTTTTTTCAAAATTGGTTAAATTCTGAATTGCTCAGAATTTTGTGACCTTTGGCCATTGAGCGTGGCTTGTCTGGCTCAGAGTGACCAGCTCCATGCCCTGCAGAATTATCTAGAGCAGCATATACTTTTATTTTCTCATTGCAGTGACTTGGCTGTGCTTAAAGTCAGTGTGAGTAAAGAGAAATAAAATTCAAGTCAATAAAATGTAATAAATAGCATCCCTGATACAGGTACAAGATGATACTGCTGTACCTCAGTCATGCAGTTATACAACAGAAAATGCTTCTTAAACCAAATCCTGATTTTTGACAATTTGGAATATGTTTTCCCCATTTCTGTGTGACTTGATGGTTTAATCTAAAAAAGCTCTCATTCTGTCTCTTAGACTATAATTTGTCAGTCTTTGTTCCTACTGCTTTGAGCCCTGTAATCAATCCCAATTATCTCTATGTCTCTGCAACTGATTTCAAAGGATGGTCTCATGCCATACCTAAAGCCACCGGGGTTACCAATTAGATAAAATATTGCTGAATGGGTTAATGTATTTGCAACCTTTGTTCAGAATATTTTTGTAAAGATAATATGAGTTATTAAATGGCTGAACAGGGACACAACTTTTGTTATTTAGTTTAGCTGACTGAAAATTGAGATAGGTCTCCTAATTGCATGGACAAACATCCCTGGAAGCTGTTTCTGTTGAAGCCATTGTTCTTTGATCAAAAGGAGTTTGTGGCAGAGATTGTTGTATTTTATGAGATGGGAAATGTGAATTGTATGAAATGTGTTACCTTAATGTCATTTGTTACGTATTAATGTTTTCAAACTTCTCAGAATGAAACATGATCCCACAGTAGGCTATAATGATAGAGTAGTTTGGGTTTTTTTCTTCTTCTTTGTATGGGAGTCACTTATTTCTTGTCTTTTTCTCACTAGTTTAATTTTTGCCTTGGCATTAGCTACACTGTTCTGAAGTTTTCAGTGACTTGTGTCAATCAGGGTGATGTTTTAGCCCCCTTCCAGAGGAGCAGGCAGTAACTTCTGCTGAACACAGCTCTTCAGGCAGGAAACACCTGAGGCCTTTGGATCCATGAGAGGAGGAAGGAAGCCTAACATGCTAAAATCTCACAAAAAATACTCAAAATCATGGACCACTGGCCCGAGTCTTTCTCATGTTCCCAGGTTCTGATGTCATATCTCCAGGAGCAGCTGTGTCAGGGTTCTGGATGCTCCTTTTGCTGAGGGATGCCCTGAAGGATGGCTGTGTGCCAAGAGAACCTGGCATGGAGGAACTTGGGAGCAGTTTGCAGAGTTACCTTTCACACGAGCTGGTTCACGTGCAGCAGAGCTGGGTCCTCCTTCCCAGCACCTCCCAGGCTTAGGGAGCAAGTTGCTGTTGAGGATCATTTGTGAATCCTCTGAGCTAATGAGCATCCTTATGAACCAGGGTTACCCAACCCAGACACACGAGCTTAGCTCCTGAGCCAGTGGTACTATCTGGAATTTTCCTTCTCTGTTTGCCAGCTGGTCAGAAGCTTGACTGAAAGGCACAAATTAAAATCTAAAGAGAGCCTTAAAGGAGGGCCAAGCAGATGGAGATCAGTGTGGAGACTGATGAAGGGCATAGAAAGACATAAGACACAGCTTGTACTGTTGCCCTCAGGCTGCATCTGTTTTTGGAACTAAAACTTGGGGTTATAGTTATTGTCACTTCTCAAACGTACGAGCTGACAAAAAGCAATGCTCATGTCTCTAAACATGTTCATGATAATGCATCTGCTGTTTCTGCATTAGAACACATCTCTGTTGCTGCAACTTCAGCTGACACTGAACACGTGAGGAATTGTGTGTGGTCACAGCCCTGCTCAACACCGTGCCTTTGCTGTTAATCCCAGGTGAATTGTATGCCAGGCCAGCTGTACAGTTTCATTTCTGCCCTCTGTTTGCAAATAGCATGACTGTGCATATTGAGTCATATTATGGATATTTTATTGACAGTAGCTTTCTTATAACCTTACACCCAGGGCTCTGTTTGAGTGGCTTATAACTGGCTGTATATCTACAAAATAAATTAAACACAGATAGTTACAACAAAATTACTTTTTAAGCAAAGCAGTGAAGTGATTATGGTACTTTTAATAAGCAAAATATTTTAAAACTACTATGGTTCTCTTTTATTTTGCAAGTGAATTAGTATAATTGTATGTGTTAATTACTAAAATAAAAAGACAAATTGCAAAGAATGGTTTTATTCTATTAATGAACTCTGCTAAAATGTGGAGTGAGGATGAGGTTAAAATTAAGAGAGCAGGCAAGACATGAGGTGCTAAAAAAGGTTGAATTGGAAGCTAAGGCACAACAGTCCTTGGATAGGAGTTCTGCATGGTAGAGTGTGTGTGCATGTATACTGACAATCTAATTAGGAATGTGTTAAAAACATGGCTTTTTATGTGAACTGTTGTTTACAAAATGTTTATTCCATAAATTCTCTTCTGCTTTTGATTAGTGGGGCTGTAAAGACCTTATTTTATATGTCCTTTTATAATTTTGTATAGAAACAACCAAAACCTAAAAGAATTCTGTGCTACTTCTATAATAAAATAATCTTGATAGTCTTAATTTGATTGGTAATTAAAACAAAGTTAACTTGGTTACTTGACTGAGATAATGACATTAGTAATTCAATGTTTCTCTCTCCAGAGCAGTAACATTTGGAGGTTTGGTTTATGTTGGCATTTCACAGTCATTCCAAGAAGTTGCATCTTATGTCTATGGGAGCTTTTTTTTTTCCTTTGGATAAACTGATTTTGATTTTTGCAGTTAGAGGACACAATCCACATCGATCTGGGTATGTTTACTGTGAGATATGAAGGAAGCTGTGTAACTTTTTAAAGCTTTTGGGGGGGGGTCTTGGCATTCTGGACTAGATGGGTGTGTAGTGAACTCTACAGAACTGGGTTGTTGCATAAGGCACTGGATGCCAACATCTTCCTATTCATGTCAATCCCAAGGATACTGCAGGTGCTGTACGGTCTGAGTCCCTATGCAGGATAGGCACAGAAATCTCTCCAGGATTTGCAATGCCAAGAAGTCCTTGCTGATGTTTGTCCTTGGCATAAACACAGGCTGACGTGCCAGTAGGCTGGGAATTCCCCTGGCTGCCAGGTGAGGCTGATTTCTGCCCAGCCACTCTGGGCTGCCATGTGCTGGATGTGTTCCAGGAGCTCCCAGAGCCTCCTGGTCAGCTGTTGAGCAAGGAGCCTGTATGGCTGACAAATTGACTTCTGCCCTGTTGAAATTAAAAACAAATAAATAATTGCCTCGGGGTGACCGTGTATTGTAATATTAGTAATAAATCCATGGTAAATTGTATTTATACGGAAGCAGGGAGGCGCCATGTATCTTTGGGAATTTATATACACAAACTGCCAAGTTACTGAGCTCATGGTAATTTGTGGGAGGTTATCAACCTTGGTCTGCAAGATAATTTAGATTAGACTTGTATAATTCCAGTGTGTTCACATGGAGCTGGGGAAACGATAAAAATATTAATAAAGGAATTAAAAATGGAAATGCTTATGGGAAAGAAAAGGCCCCATACATCCCTGAATAAATCTTGTCCCTTACAGGCTGATTTATTTCTCAGTTCTCATTCTGTTCTAGGATAATTTCTGTAGTTTTCTAGCCTGTGCTCATCACTATGGTTTTTGAACACTTTCAGGTAGTCCATTAAGTAGCATGTTCATCAGATCATTATATCCTGTCACTGAGGAGAGGATTAAATAGTGATACTGGATCTATTAATCTCAGAAACTGTGCTTCAATTGCAGCAGACTGGAGAATAAATGGAGATGAGTTTTATTGGTGTATGGCCTTGATAGAATATTGGTTCTTTACCTAGATTTGTTGGTTTTTTTTTTTTCCCTAATGTATTTGACTTTTAAAAAATAAAATTTCACAATCCACATACTTACCAGGAGAATTACCTGTCTCTTACTAGGAATTATCAAATTACATGTAATAGTTAAATAAAAAAATGTTAGAACCTGTCTCTCCTGTCAAGGAGAAAAAAATAAAACATCATTATTTAAAAAACACTGTGCAAGTAAGCAGTCAATCTCCAAGGAAGAGGTGAGGAATAGAAAAATTACTGAAGTATATTGAGATATGAATACATCTGCTGTAGGGGAAAACAAACCAGAAAATTCCATCTCCTGCTAGTTAAAAAGGAAAAAAACTCCATCTGCCAGCACCTGAGATTGGAGGGAACACAAATGAACATCGACTAAAGTTATGATAAAATATTAAAGAAATATTTTAAGCTATTCCCATGCAGCATTCACACTTCACTGCTAGTATGTGCACAGGGACACAGAAGACTCTGTTGCTAGATTATGTCAGCTTGCTGGAGCAAGATGGAAAAATTCAGAAGTTACATAAGTCTTTTCAAACACAGATACTGCATCCTGGCAGGAAAAACAACTGTTGGGAATGGTGACTTGTAAAGAGTTAGATAAATTTTTAATTCACTAAATTAATTACTTTTTGGAAGGCTTTTGACTACATAATTGAAAGTTTTCCAGAGTGGTGGTGTTATGCAATCTTTGCCTTTTTAAAAATATAACAAAGATTTTAGGAAACCAGCCTGTTAGGATACTTGTCTTCATCAAGTTCTGCATTTTTCATTTATATTTATTTCAAAAGCAATCATTTAAAACTTTAGTGGGGAGAAACTAGCAAAACCTGTGTACTCAGCTGTGAGAGATTTGTGGCCCGAGTTTTCCTGGTGATATTGATAAGATCAGGTTTATAAGAGGAGCTAAGAGGTCTGAAATTCACATTCTGGGAGGGCTGCTGGAGCAGGAGAGGCGTCTGCAAAGGCTTTGCACTTGCTTGGATGTGACTGTTGCAGAATTTAAGAGGTACAGGTTTAAAACAGGAGGTTGTCCCTTAGAATAACAGGCTGAATGCTGGTTCTGGAATCACTGATGCTCCTGTGGTGGAGGCAGGGCCACACTCGGGGTTGTGCTGCCTGGGGTCAGTGTTCCCTGCTCTGTTCCAGGCCCCTGGTGTTATCAGAAATGCAGGACCTGGGGGCTGGCAGGAGGTGGTGTGAGGGAAAGCAGAAGCTAATGTGAAATGTTAGAATGGGGGAATGCAGAGACTGCCTGTGGAATGCTGCCGTCGTGGATGTGTCTCCTAAACGGGGTGATGTTCACTGGGGGCACTGTGTGTGCCTGCTTTGCAGCAGAGACCAAAATATAGAAAGAACAGAGCAAAGGGCAGGCTTAGGAAGTGCATTCCTTCAGTTCATTGCTCTGCTACCTCTTTCTTTTATTTATTTAAAGAAACTTATAATTCGTTTATCTTCTGGTTTTACTGCAACAATTAGCTCAGCCCCTCTGTTCTCTCCAAAGGTGCTTGTGATGAGCAGTTAATTAAGAAATCACTTTATCACAGATTCTTAAATGAAGTTTGTTGATTGATCAGTGACAACATCCACATGATTACCTGTAACTCTTTCTGATTTATCTTGTTTTACGGTGAGTTGCATTTAATAATCCCAACCTTGCTTTGCCTGCAGTCCTCTAGAGACTTGGTTCAGCAATCATTGCTTGCAGATACAGCTCATTCGTGCCCTGATTCACAGCCATCAGCCCCAGAGAGGTCAGACCTCTCACATTTGTTTTTTCCATTTTAAGCAAAACTATATGTTGATAGAGAATACAGAAATTAAATACTGCTGAATTTGTGTGTGAAGGCTGCCCAGGGGAACAAGAACTTTGCCTCACAGCCTCTAGAGAGTTTTCCTCAAGAGAACACTGCTGCCTCAGGATGATAGAGGCTACTTTCCTTGTGCTAGGTGATCCAGTTTGGCTGAAAACTTGAAAAGCTTCTTTTGACCAATTTACAACCTGAAGCACAGGTTGCTTGATTGCTCAGGCTGATGATTCTGTCCACCTGTCTATCCTCACAAAAATCTTTGCACCTGCTGCCATGGCTCCTGAATGTCATGGCATGGGAAAAGCAGGGTTAGGAGTGTTCAATATGTTGCAGTTTGACAAATTTGATGAAAACCAAAGGCAAGGTGGAGAAGCACAGCTCTGCTGATGCCTCTCCCTCAAAGGGCTGGTGCTGCAGGGACTGTGCTTTCATTAGACACCAGCAAATCCCCTGGGGAAGCAGCTGCTGGCCTGTGGAATGGGGGAACCTTAAACCACATTGCACACACTGTTAGATGCTGGTGGAGATAACCACAAGATGCAAAATCCATTACGGATCCAAGTTTCATTGCTTTGCTACCCAGCTTCCTATGGTGTGTGCAAGAGTGTGTTCCTGTGAGATGTTGAACACATTTTGCTACAGAAGAAAGAGTCTGATCACTTGTCTTTGGTCTTCCCAGGCCCTTATGGGGATTTAGAGGGTTTTATGTTGCATAATCAAACCTCTTCCAAGTAGACATTAGTGGAGAGGAAGTGGGAAATCATCCTGTGATGAGTTTTACTTGTGAAATTTCAGGAGTGCTCCTGCCTCAGTGTGCCAAGCAAGGACAACTCCCTCTCTTTACCTGCATTGTCTTTGGGTGGCAGTGACAGAGATAACTGACCACTGGGTTTTCTGGGAAAGAGAAGGGCACTACCAGGGAAGATGCTGGAAAAATTAATTAGAATACTAAATGAGCAAATATTTTACTGTCATTTCTTCAGCGTTCCTAGGGAAGGAGATAACATTAATTGCCTATCAGAGAAATGGTGGAGGATTATGACAAATGGATGTATGGGAGACAGGATGAACATTCAGATACGGGAGAAATAGGGCAAAACAAATAATAATAATAATTTGTGAATGTGTGTCAGAAATAGTTGAAAAATGTTTTAAAAATTTAATTAATCTTGTATGTGTGAGCATGCACATGCATTTTTTTATTGGATTAGCAGGGACATCTTTCAGAATTATGAAATACAAGCTGTATTCTCCAATACTGAGAGCTCTTATAATTGCCAGAAGTACAGTAAATGTCCCTATCATTCTCTGGGTTTAATCTCAGCATAATTAGCTCCTTGCACAATAGAGTGTTTAATTTGAATGGCTGCCAAGGCTCATTAAGTGAGAGAAGTAGTTCCTGAGATCTCTGTTGTTAAAATTGGGATTCTTATATGAGAGAATTTGCACTAGAGGTGTCACAGGGTTCTTTTTGATATTCCAGTAATAATTTTAGGCAGGAAACTAAATATTTAAAGAGATACTGCTGTATCTTTCTATCAGATGCCACAAGTTGGACTTCACACCTTGCTTAGAAATGGATCTGTATTTAGCATATTTTCAGAGCAAACTGGGACAAAACCAGTGTGTAATCAGCAATGCCTTCAGTAGGGAAAGGGAATATTTTTCTAAGGAGGAGTATATATCCATTTTTGTTTGTGTTAATTGCAAAATAAAGATTCTTCTTAATTTGGAGGATAGAAACCCTTACAGTGAGTATGACTGTGATTTATTTGTAAGAATGAAATCCTTTCATTAAATATTTTCAATTGTATTTTCCTTGACTCTGATTATATCTGTTCTGCTTGCCTGAATTTTTTTCCCACTGCAAGAAAACTTTCCCATGTCTGCAGTGGGCCTCTGGTGCTGACTGAAGGCAGTTGTGCTCCCCCTGTTACCTGTGTCTCATTCATCCTGTCACCCCAGTTAGAGCACTGCTGGGCTGCATTATTGTGATGGATCTCCTATTTCTGGGCTTTTTCAGATTAGAATAATAACAATGCTACTTCATGTCACCTCTGGACTGTTTGAAAGCGGACGTCAAAGGCTTTACCAAAACTTTGTGAAAATATCAAAAGCCAGCTGGTGTGTTTGTGGAGTTAGAGGAGATTCTGTGCACTCACTTGCTGGTTTACACCTCTGGGCCCTTGTCTGTGTTGCCTGTTCCTTAAGGAGTAAGAGAGCTATGTAAATACAAGCTGATGTGGAGAAAAAAAAGCCTCTCAAAAACCATCTGACATGTCTGTGGACCCTATTATTTTTCTCTGAGTTTGGATATTTTGTTCTTTCAGAAGTCTGATTTTTTTGATTAACAGAGCAGGCTGTGTGTTTCTTTATCATGTGCTTTGTGATAGACTTGGGGCAGTAGAAATTCTATGACAAAAACACCAGTGAAGAATCAGACCCCTCAAGAAAAGGTTTCTTTAATGTCATTACTGACTGTGCACAAGTCTGGAATTTGAGAAAGCTGTTCCAGATGTCTTTATGTACCTATCTTGTATTTCTTGGTAATGACTTGTGCTTCTTATCCCTTGAGATTTCACAGCACTAGCCCAAGACTACTGGACATGGTTTCCATTTAAATTACCTGAAAGATAGAGTAAGGTTACTCTTGGGGTCCATCATGGTTTATGTGTATGTGAAATAATTAAAAATGTTCCTGTGGATCACCTTTCTTCAATTGTGGCCTGATATCTGCGTGAGACTCTCAAATGTGTTTTAACAGAACTTAAATTGGCCCATCTGGAAAGATCCACTCTTGTCTCTTTTTGAGACAATCTGGGAGGAGTGCACGGACATTAACTTAAAAAAATTGAATTCTGTTCTTGAGGCTCTGGTTTGGAGCTGCCTCAGCTCTGTTTCTAGCCTTCTGTGTTCCCTGTGTTATGTTTTTTTAATATTGCTGGCTTGTGAGGAAAGAACTTTCTCTTCCTCTGTTTGCAGAGGACACGATGGGACTCAGTGCTCAGCTGGGCTCTAAATTCTAGCAGGGTATCAACATAATCAGTATGAGCTTCAGACTGCAGAGGATGTGGAGGATGAATTATTTGTTTATTTAAGAAAAGCCTGAAGAGCTTAGATGGCAAAATTTGCATGAATTATGCATTGCCTCAGAGTGGCTCTTTACATTTTTTGCTTGTTCCTCTGCAGGTGATAGAGCTTTGGATATCACTATTTTTAGTGTGTGATCCCATTGCACCACAATTAAATGTGTCTCAGCTTCATAGCTTTTCATAGGAAAGTACAGAAATGGCCATGGAGGTCTGTTTGTTCCTGTATTTTGTGGGTTTTGGTAGATCAGTAAGCTGGGCTACTGATAAGGGCAAGAGAGGGAAGGCAAAATGTTTGGGACCTGCCCTGCCAGGCAGTGATGCTCTGGGCTGAGGGGCCTCTGCAGCCTGAGCTTGTATCTGTGTAATTACTTTTAAAAGCCCTTGACTGGATTTTCTCAAATTCCTTTTCCTCATTGATTTCTTGAACCATTTAAATATTTTTTGGCCTCTGCAATGTCTTGTGGCAGCACGTGCATTAGCCAAAGGAAGGAGTATCCACCTGATGCTCTGGAGCTCTTGTGTTGGCACAAAGTGAACTCTGGTTCTGTGTTCACCTCCCTCGTGCCACTTCTGATTTTTAAAGGCTGCTGGTAGACTCCTCCTTGTCTGTCCCGAATCATCTCTTTTTCAGGCTTGGATTTTTTGTTTTCCCTTTTTGAAAAAGAAGCCATTGCACGCCCATGCTTGTCCTTCATGCCTTTCCTGATCACTTTTCCATCCTTTTGGAGAGGAGCAAGCAGGAATGCTCTCAGTGTTCAGCAGATGAGTTCATAAGATGGCTGTGATGATGTTTCACTCTTCTCTAATGCTTTAACAGTAATTCCCTGGGTTCTGTTTGCCTTCAGACCCTTGTGGAGCATGGGGGTGACACAGAGAGAACTGCCAGCTGAAGTGATTACTCTGAAGTCTTCCCTGAATATTAACAGCTAATTTCAAGTCCATCATTATATATATAATTAGCTTTGATTCTGCATTGATTGTCATTGAATTTCATCTGCTATTTATTGAGCAGTGCTGTGAGGTCCTTATACACCTCTTTGAAGTCATTTTTGGTGCATGACAGGAGTCAAGAGCTGCTGGTTAACAGACTTTTTTATTTTTAAGTTAATCACAGATAAATTTTAAATATTTTTTCCTAGCTAAATTAAGATTTGAGTATCTGTCTGGAGTGGGAATCCCTTCAATGTCAATTATGGAAAACCTGTCCAAGTATTATCACTGTTTCCTTCCTTTTTTAAAACAGGGTTGCATCAACTTAACATGCCATGTAAACGTGTTTTTATTTTGATATGTTCTATATATATGTTATAACCTTTTTTATGAAAAAGTAGGATGTATTGTTGCAAATTAAGTGAAGTGGGAACATGTTTAAGTTCGCCCTTGTGTATAACCTATCAGGGTATGTACCAGTTTAACTCAAATGGATTCCAATTCAAGTTGGTACCGTAGTATGGGAAAAAACCTTTGCAGAAATGAGCTTATGTGGAGCTGACAGTAATATTTAAATTAAAAATGTTCAAAAAAAGTCGATAAAATTTGTTTTAAAATAATATGGAGCCTTAAGGCTGCTGTTTAATCTATAAAATTACCGCTTTGAATTTATATCCTCTGAATTTTTCTGAGTCACTGAATTCAGTTAAATATTTCAACATTTAATAAAGCCCTGCTATATATCAGAAGCTGTCATTTAGGGATCTCTTTCTGTTAATCAAAAAATTAAAATCAATGAACTACAGCAGCCAATTTTAAAGTCAGGAGAATGATCATCATTCTATATTGTTATTTTAAAAACAAAACCAAATTAAAATAACTAATGATACAGAGATTCTAAAAATCTTCAGCTCTTCCTGCTTACAGGCTCTAAGAGCTGACTGTAAACTGAAAGCTGACTTGATCTAAAAATGTTGGGGAAGGAAATTAAAGGTCCTCAGAGAAATCGCAGAAGAAAATTGCTAAGTCTGAAGTCTTTATAAGTTGAATGTGAAGAAGATACAGCTTTCATCCTTCCAGCTATCATCTTGCAGTCTGTAGAAGTGTAAAACTGAGTTTCCTTTATTCTCTCCTGTTGAGTACATGTGGCAGTCTTTAGAAGAAATGATGCCCAAGGGTGAGGGGCAAAGAGCGATGTGAGAACTGATTGTCCCAGGTCCCCACCTTCAGTGGACATCCTGGCAAGCATTTCTTAAATGAGTCATTTCATTTCTTTTGTAGTACTTGGATTTAGATATATTTTTAATTGCCACCATAGAGTTGTTGGAAAACGTGAGAAGGTAAATGTAGCTCCAGGAGGGCATCAAAGAGGTTGGATTTGCAGGCCTTTTGCTCCACAGCTCCTGGTGGGAAACACTTCTGGCTGCCTACAGGCAAATAAAAAATGGCAGGATCATGCAATAAATTGTACTTGTGCCATAAACATTGGTGTATTATATTGCAGGAGAGCTTATGTTGGGCTATAAGTATTTTATTCTTGAGGTTTTTCATGTTTAGTTAGGAGAAGCTGCCTGCAGCATTGCAGAGGTATGAAAACCCCAAGGTGTAGGAAGAGCTGCTCTTGCCAGCACAGGGTTTTTTAATCATATTGTATGTTCCTTTTGCATTTTTGTAGAAATTAATTAGAGCTTAACGTGACCAGGGTATTCTAGCAGAAAAACAGAAGTGGGACTACTGATAGTCTGTGAGGAGAATTTTGTTTTTTGCTAGAAGTGTTCTTCAAACCAGTGCTGTGACCGTTCCTCCATTAGCCCAGTGAGACAACACGAAATATAATATTGATTGGACATAAAAGGGAAAGCATGGCCATAGTCCTGCAGTTCTGGGCAGACAAATCCTGCTGTTCCTAGTGCTAATGGCTAAATTATGACCTCAGCCCTGTCAGCCCAAATGTGGCCCTGCAGGAATTAATAATGCAGTTGGAACAGAGCTATATTTTGCCTTTCATCTCCATTAGGTCTGGGGGTTGACAGTAGAGTACAAATTGGCAGTTTGCCTCAGACTACAGAGATGGCCAAAAGTATGAAAATAAGATCTTGTTGTTCACTCAAACAAATGTCAGCCACAGGCTACTGAATCTTATCATACTTGTTTTGCTTGTGAAATATTGTTGAAACTGCAGTGATTAGTCATCCACTCCTTTTTTCCATTCATATTTTATCTATATCCTTCCCAAAGGAGGAGGGGAGTTAGTTTATGCTTAATTAAGTGTAAATAAGTGATTGCCTGTATCTTTTCTTTTTTTTTTCCCCCCCCTGAATTTTATGGGCTTTTATTTCTTTATTTACATGTCTGCCTTTGGTCTGTGCTAGAAGACTGATCTACGGAAGGTCTTTTCACTTTAAACAAGTGAAAGCTTGATCAAAGAACTGATCCATCCACACATGCAGTTCCTGGGTGCTAAGTAAACTAATGAAGTGCTGTGTGTGCCCTGCCAATAAAAGGTGAAATATGGTTCGTATTTTCCTAATATTACTCTTGGAGCTTTGCAGCTGGAGCTAAACTGCCACTTTTCTTGTAAATTGAGTTGTAAAGTGCTTGTGCCAAAACGACAAGGAGTTGCTTGAGAAGTTGGATGAATGGAAGCCTGCCTTTGGCCAAATTACTGGGCGCCCAAGTTTAAGTGCATTGTGAGGGTGAAGAATGTGTCTGTTGTGTTCTCTGGGTAGTGTGGACTATGTTGGCCATGAGCCACTGAACTCCACAAGGGATTGTGTAGGGTTGAGATTTATAGAGGAATTGGAGTCTGAAAAGAGGTTGACAGAGAAGGTACAGCAGAAATTGGAGACCTCTTCACTGCTCTTTTCTGACACTTTTTAATCATTTTGTTTCCGGCAAATAAATTGTGAATTTGCAATGTAGCAGTCTTGGAGAAATCTGGGAAACAGCCACAGGCTGCTTGGCTATAGATGTGTCCTGTAAGAACTAATGTATGAAATGCAAAGGCTTTTTGTCTTCTTACTGATTATCCCAAATAATATTAAAATAAGGAAAAAATACCATTTAAAAATTCCATTAACTTTCTATTCGCTGCCTGTTTATGTCCAAATTCTTCGCAGTAATTTTTTGTGAGGTTTTGAGTTTAGGGGTGTTTGTTTGTTTTGTTCTGTATATGGAAGTCCAGCACCTGACTCCTACCCCTTGTCTAGATTTACTGGATAAGTATTTTCATCTCTTCCATTAGAAGCAGTGCCCTTATGTGGAGATCTTGATTCCTGTGTTTTGCAACCTCTCACTTCTGAATAGCCAAGTGGCTGTACAGGAGTGTAGCTTTCCTATTTAACACAAAAGTAGTTTCCTGGCCTTTGGCTTGGAAATATAAATGTAGTGTAATTTTAAATTATGTCTTTTGGTAGTCTCACAATAATATTCTTTCTTCTTTTAGCTTTGATGGAAAGCCTGTATAGTTCTACAGGCATTACAGTGTTGCTGCATAGAGTGGGAGAAATGTAACACTAATGCTCCAGCATTTAAAAACAGTAATTTCTTCTGTTGAGGGTTTTGGACGTGAAAGCTAACACAAATGGCTTTAATGGGTTTTTTGTGTGTTACTAACAAGTACTGTTTTATATATATATATTTGATCAAGATATTTCCTACTTCCTATCTGTCATGCTGCAGATTTTCTTGCTGCACAGGTCGTGGCAGATCCTTTGGGTTGTTGTGGCCTCTGAGTTCCCTGCAGTATCACAATTCTTCCAGAGCAGCTTTTGCACAAGACAATTCCTTTGTGCATTCCCTGGATGGCACATAGTACTGGTGCAATGTGGCAGTTTTTCTCCTGTGAAGTCACTGGGGAATTGGGTGCTTGGAGTGAGTTTGAAATTGCCATGTACTGTGTTTTGTGTCAAGCAGCCAGGAGCTGCCAGTAGATAGAACTGAGCTGATTAATGCCATTGTCAGTGACATAAATTTTTATTTCTATTCTTCTTACATGTCTATGAGCTTAGGACAGATCAAGGTTAAATCTCTTCCATGCAATGTCTTGGATATATCAGAGTTTGAAACTGTTACTACAGAGCCAACTACAGTAACTGCAGCTGACTGCATTTTGGTTGAGTGTTATGGTAAAAAAAGGAAATTCTGCAAGCACCTTTTTTCCTAAGGTATAGATTTAGATGCTCTTTGTAGGTTCTTGTTTCAATCCCTTGGTTTTGGAAGACGCCTTGGTGACTGACATAGATGTGTCTTGGGTAACTTGGGTGATGCTGGAGCCAATTTTCTCTGTGGGAAATGAGGCTGAGGCAGTTTGATCACAGCTGGCAGCGAGCATCCTCCCTGCACCCTCCCTGCCTGGGCAAGACAGGTGGAAATTGGGTCCCAGCGAGCAGTTTTCCACTTGACAGCATGGAGTAACTGCTGCCTAATTACTACAGCACTAACAAGACTGGGGATAGCTGGCACTTCAACATGGAAAATACTATATTTGTGGGAAGTATTTGTTGTTAAAAGTTTTGGTTTGTTTTTTTGGTTTTGGTTTGGTTTTTGGGTTTTTTTTCGTTTAAACATTTTTATCCTTAAATTCTGAACATTATTGTGTCTCTGTGGTGCAAACGGGTAGTTCTGTGTTCATTTATGTGTTTGTTTCAAAAAGACTGTTGCACATGGTGATGTGATGGAAAAGTGTTATGCTGTGCCAGGTTCTGCTTACCACACACAAACCCAATCATGAGACAGTAAACCCAAGTCATGAGTCTTTGGAAAAGTCATATTGTTTGAGACATGAGTGGTTCTGTCCTGGCAGACATGTGAAGCAAATGGCAAAGCAAATAATTTTTCTTGTACTAAGACCTCATGTTGTTGTAATATACATTTGTGTTTTTAAATTTATTTTTAAGGCGTTGCACTTTCCTGACCTTTCTATGAAACGTGACTCTGTGCAAGCAGGTGTTGGAAAGAGGAGTGTTTAGTGTGGTTATCTGTCTGTTATCACTGCAATTTTGAACAGAGAACTCAGCCCAATTAAAGAGGAAGGGAATAATATGGACTGTGATTATAGCACACAACACATCTTGATTTGTGTACGTAGTGGTTTAGTTTCCTGCTTGCTGAGTATGATTCTAAATGGTTTCATTATTGTAAAAGAAAACTATGATAATTTTCCTGTGCTGTTTAAGTTACTGGCCTGTGCTGCTGCTTAAACTGTCAGTTTAGTTTTATTACAGTGTCTGTGTCCAGTGTTCTCAGCTGTTTTGTCTAAGGTAGCACAATTTACTTTTCTCCAACCTAAAAACAGAATTCATACCTTGATTCAAAAACTAGAAAAATAGATGACATGCATTCTATGTTAAAATTTCTCTGTTTTGTTCATACAGAAATATTACAGGACTTAGTTTTATAGTTCATAATGGGTAAATGGATTTATGGGTTAATGTTGGTTAATAGCTGAACAGAAGGTGTAAGAGGGTAATTAAAAGTCAAATTTCATGTGTTCAAAAACTATGTTGCCAGTTTCCCAACAAAGGAATGTAACAGATGTTTTCCAATTCAGACTTTAATCTTGATAGTGGACAAATCATTATCAACAACTGTTGATTAAGAGCATTTAATCCTATAGGGACATGATGATATAGAGGTGAGGAGCACATTTCTGTGTGTGCTTAAAATTTAAAAGCTGTCATCTGAGTTATTAGGACTGTTTTCTTCCTTTTGGTTTTTTTACATTCCCTTTTCCCTTTCTCTCCCCCCTCTCCCTCATTTTTTATTTTTCTTCCCAGAAAAAGCTTGTGTATTCATTTGGATGAATTACCAGCACTGGAAAATGTTACATAGTCAGCTGATCTTGGCACGTTTGGTAAAATGAAATGTTCCATTCAACTTCCCACATCTTCCCCAAGTCTTTTATATTTGCAAGTTATCATATGAGCTTGGAAAATAATGAAAATTTTGTTGTATGTTTTGTTCCCTTTTGTGGATGTTAACTTTAAAGTATTTTAAAGGGCTTTTTCTTGATTTCCAATGCAAGGATGTGACTCATCACCTATTTTATTAATTTTGATGCAGTGCAAATAAATAATGATCTGTGACTAATTTGTAAATTGAACCACAGGGCACAACCTTGCATTTTCTCAATGAAAGCCTTTGGCCTAGAAAACCTAGACTGTATTTCAGGAGCTGACTTGGCTTTGGTAGAGTGTTAACATGTTTCCTTGTTGATAGAAAATCACACACAGCACTTTACTACAGTTTGAGTAGTTGGGCTCTGTGACAGTTCTTGCTCATGTTGGATCTGTAATGCACCTTGGGATATGCAGCAAAATAAAGGGAGTGGCTGAGGAGTGCTCCATGAGAAATGCTGTAGCTGAGGGAATTCATTAGGTTGGTTTTGATCATCTTCAGTTATTGAAGAAGAAAGTGTATTTTATTTTAAAAAATTCTTCTAAAAAGGAGCTTTATAAAATTATTGTGGTTTATGAAGCATTGGTTTGCTATTATGCTGAACTCCTCCTGTCTTAGTTATGTGTTTTTGCTTGTATAAGGCATTTTGGAGAGCAATATATGCCTGGGTTGATGCCTATAAATTCAAATAAATCCTCAGCTGAACTATTTAGGGGCAATAGACACAGCCTGTTGGGGGAATCAGGGCTTCATTACATTTCTGAATGCATTTAGATACATTCAAACAATGTTTAAAGTTTTGTTTAAACTGATAGATGCTGGAATATCTCCGAGTCAAAGCAGCAATTAGGGCAAATAGACTGTGTGGAAAGAGATGTGAATCTCTGCAGATTCAGATAAAATTCAATTTTATGACCCTATATACTGGTGTACAACTTCCTGATGTCGAGCAGATGAAAAATAACGCTAAAAGATGAATTTTGCTGCTCTGGCTTTGGTTCCCACACCCACTGGATGGTGGGACATGGGAAACATCAGCCTGTGCAAAGCCAGGCAGGTGCTGGGCTGGGCAGAGCCCCTGTGAGCCCCACTGTGCCTCGTGGCTTGGGCTGCACAGGGCAGAGCTCAGGCAGGGACTGTTCTTGGGCTCAGAGGGGTGTGAATGCTTTTATGCCATGGATCCAAGTTCTTCAGCTGAGTGTCTTTGTTGGGATAAATAATGGAAAGTAACAGTGAGGGGAGAGGGAAATGGAAGGAATTGCCCAAATCACCAATGGCTTTGGTCTCCTTTCCTTTTGATGCTGAAGTCCAAGGTGCCTTACATGCTTTCGTGCCCAAGAAATCAGAGGGGAGGAGTAATCTCAGTAATAACAGTGCTGAATTTTTTGTGGGTGTGATTTGAGAACCTGGCAGGAAATACTTCCTTGAAGGACAAGAGCAGATGAGCAATGAGGACAGGAGGAGTCATTCCTTTTTCTCACTTGTCTAACACCTACAATTTTTAACCTTCTATAACCTTTGAGGTTGCCTTTCAAAACCCATAGAGACATAATGCTGATGAAGCAGCACTCTTCTCAGGCTGCAAACTTCCAAGTGAAACAGTAAAATCCAGGCTTCAGTTGTTAAGGGCAATGTGTACGTGCAGATGTGTAGTGCATTCCTGCAGAGTTCATGCAGCTGTCTGAGGCAGCAGTGAACGTGTGTTCCTTGCCTCTCTCACGTGTGAGAGTAATTCAGTGTCCAGACTGAAGTGAGCCCTCAGCCCTGCAGCCCCAATGCCCTGTAGGAGCTATGACTGCCTCAACAGAAGGCCACTGTGGATGGCTGTTTCTCATTCATAAAGAGCCACTGTGCTGCTAAAGCCAATATTGAATTAATATTTGTCTTCTTCTGGTGTCTAGACCTTAACCTGATACTCACATCCTGCTAGAGTAATACTAATTTCCCAATTTAGTGAGTCCTGCCCAGGTCTTCCAAAGAGCAAGGTTTGTGGCTAATTCCCTGCCCATAACCACTGTGAAATGTAGCAAGGGTTTGCTGGGGAGGCTTGCAGACATTGTTGTGGTTGGAGTGAATTGGCTGGAGACTCTGCCCAGGCTACTCCTTGAAGAGCTCTTGGCCAGTTGTGCCCACTTATTTGTGCCTTAGTTGCCAAATGTTATTCCACTGAGGTTGACTGGGTGATTGGCATGTCAGATTCACTCAGGAAAAAAATAAAAAAAAGATCTTTCATCTTGACCTAAGGGGCTGTCGGAGTCCTTAATGAAAGGAAATTGCTTCTGCCTTAGTGGAGAGGAAAGTAAAAGCTTTTGGGTCTAGCATCATCTCACAGCAAGAATTCAGAAATCCTGCTTCAGCATCCCTTAATTGAGCCTTTAGAGTTTCCTCCTGAAGCGCTTACCTGGAAGAGTTAAATTAATCACCAAGTCCTTGTGCTGTAGCTGCTCTCCTGTTGTTTTTCTTGTGCTGGGAGATGATTAGGTGCCTGGACAAGCTTGGCATCTTGAAATCTGAAACTGTCTCTTGGCATTTTTTGAATGCTTTAAAATCTTGGTTAACATTTAGTGTGTAGTATTAAATATTACTGTACCCTGGTGTTCTAAAAATTGATAAACTCATTAAGAGAAATGCAGGGCAGGTGAGCTTTCGAATAAAGGTTTCTCAGAAACATGAAATGTAATTTTTTATGTAGTGGAGACTGTTTTTCACATGGTAAAACTGACTGTGAATGATTTCGTTGACATACCTGTTTAACTGTAACTCTCTGTTAGTAATACACCTTCATGGGAGCTGAAGTTAAAAATTATTTCAGATTTTAATTAAGTGGCTTTTAACTGGCCCAGAGGGCAAAGCTACATGCTGAATGTTTGCTTAAAGAATATACATCCTCCTCTCTTTCATAGTTAAGAAATTCTGGAAAGCAACAGTTAGAAATACTCTGCTGAAATTTTCCTTTTATATATTTGTTATTTTATTCCTATTCATCACACTGAAACTCAATACAAGAAGTAGTAAATTAGCTGGTTCTGTCAAAGGTTATTTCTTTCTCAAAATATTGAATAAACTTCTTGTATAGTTAAATTTGAATGTTAAAAACTTGGCTATGAAATATTTTTCCACTATCACCAACTGTACTAACATCTTTGGGGTTTGGGTTTTTTTAAGTTGGTTTTCATCTCAAACTTGTTTTCCTTGTTTAAAGAAGTGAGCTGAATATCCAGTTAGCTTCAGTGATGTTAAGTTTATATTTCATTTCTTAGAGGTGAAATTTTTGGGAAGTTCTGCTTTCAACAGATTGCATTAATATACATTACAATTATCCTATTTGCTAATAGTTACAAAAGTGATGAATTCTATGCACGGTTTTGAGTAATTGAGGTATTAAGGCATGTGCCATTGTTTTTTTCCTTCAGTAAAAGCACATACATTTTATATGCTTCCATGTATCTTGTTATGACAGATCAAAGTGAGACTGTGATCCTAGAGATGCAAATAGTGTCTTTCAGCCTTGCCTGAATCAGAGTAGTTTCAGATCTACCAGCTCCTACACTGCTCATCGTGTGGCACTGAGTTGACTTCCCAGAATGTAAATATCTGTCAGAAATACCCAAGTGAGGAAGGAAAGAAGGATGTCATTGATCCAGCCTGTGTGGGTCTCATCCCACAGTTTGTCCTTTCATGGGATCCTCCCAGTGTGGGTCTGTGTAAAGCAGTGCTCACTGTTCTTTTACTCATAAATTAAATTTTGAGTTTTCCAGTTACTGAGAACACAGTAGGCTGTAGCAAGGGGCACAGCACAGACACAGCTCCCTTCCTTTCCCTTTCCCTCCTTGCATTTTGTGACATGTTCCAAAGTCCAGAAGGTCATAACTTCTTTTAGACCAATCTTCCAAAGCACCAGGGAAAGTGTGAGCTAAAAATGGGAGCTTTTAAAGCTGCATATTGTACCAATATTCCTTTAATTTCTGTAGCGTAGGAGGTCTAGTTCTTCTAGTGCACGTGCCTGGAAACACTCAAAGCCCATCTCATTCCAACCCCCAATTATGGGTTTTTCAGATGTGATTTTTGAGTTAGTCAAGCATCAGTATTAATTTTTGTATTCTCCATAAGTGCATAGACATATATTTATGCAGACAGTCAGAGCTACATGGGATATCAACCTTGCTATTTATCCTACAGAGAGATGGCCCTTGTCTGACTTCTCCTTTACTAACACAGCTCAGCACTGAGTGCTAAGCATCGATCACATAGAGCAAATAGGAATCAATTATGTTTTATGAGGTTAAATGGACCGTAATGAAAAGTCTGTTGATATAGCATATATTTATTATAATTAATCTACCTAAAAAATGAATGATACTGATATAAAAATAATTGTGGCAACGTCAGGGTGACTGGAATATTAAACTCCTTTTGAGGTCATCTCGGGCAGAAATGGAATAGTTGTGTGTGTATTCACAAGGTCTGATAAGGATTTTTGTATTTGTGGGGTTATTCATTAGGGAACTCAGCAGAAACTGCCCAAAATTTTTGTAGTAAGGTTTCTGTGATTTCTGCAACATTTCAATCCTCAAGATGACGTGTAGAGAAGGCTCACAAGAAAATGTGCCAGATAATTTGATCGAGTCACTCATTCTGTAAGGGTTCAGACGCTTTGAATACATTTTATTTTTCATCCAACATCTTCAAGTAACTTTACAGTTCCAAGTTTCTTAGGTAGCAATCCTAATTTTAAAAGATGCTCTGCTATTCTCCCTTTCACTCTTTTCAATAAGATTTATAGGTGATAGGAGCCTCTGGAAGGAAGACACGTGTTTGCCAAATTCCAGATTCCTCCTGACCTGGGAGTCACACTAATGGCACCAGGAACCGTGCACTTAGCAGAAGAGCAAACTAATTTGATTTTGTGTGCTGTAAAAATGCAAACCAAGCATAATGATAATAATGCGAAGTGTAACAGAAATATTGTATTACACTAACCCTTTGACCCAGGGGCATTTAGCTCTCCAATATTTATGTATTAATGTTCTTGGAGAGGTTTCCTTCAGTGTTGGAAAACGATGTTTTCGGTGGATGAATCTGTGGATGTTTTCATTTAAAGTGAGAATAAATGTTTACTGCAGAATTGCTGCTTCTGAGTACCTACCAGCTAGTGATTGTATTTATTGGTGCTATTGTACAAAATAAATGTTTTATTTTGGGGTTTTTGTTTGTTGGGGTTTTTTGAAATTATTCGTCTGTGAAGCAAATTGATACTTAATAGATGCATTTTCTTGCTTCCATTTTAAAATTAAAATGTAATTACCAATTCACGTTTGGGAGTCTGTCATCTTTTAGCATTGGTTTTTTCTGTATTCAACTGTAACCACAAATGTCACATAAGAACAAAAGTATTGCCCTGTAATTTCAGATTATGGATTTTTGTCATTATGATTGACTTGAATATACAATATTTGAATATATATGAGATATAAAGACACTTGGATGTTTATATTTTCTTTTAAAACAGTGCATAAAACAGTAAAGGTAATTTTCATTGTTTTGATCATACCCTTAATATTAAATCAGGGCTAGAAGCTTTAAAGACAAATAAACATTCTTTTTTTTCTGCTTAACAAATCATCCTAGATCTGTGAAGTTCTGAATCATTACGGAAGCTGGTAGAGCATAATAGAGATTCCTAAACAAAATGCATAAAGATGTGGGAGCCACACGTTGATCTGATTTTTCTTGGAGTTATGTTTAGCTAAGCTCTCAGTCCCTTTATCATTTATTCAATAAACATTGTTTATTAGCATTGGTTTTTCAGTTATTCTATCTCTTTATGCAGTTACAGTTTCTCTGGGTGTTAAATTTTTCTTAGTCTGTGCACAGTCATCTTCATAAAAGATACCCTTAGCACATTTGATCCCCCTCATATATAACAGAAGGGTTTCTTCTGATCTCAGGGCGTGAGTGCCCAAGGAAGTGCCCAGGTAGGGGCATCTCCATGGCTTTATTTACTGCCCTTAGAGTAACCATGGGGTGTGCTGGGGGAGCAGTTGAGGAGAACCTCTTTGCTTCTCACTTGGCCTCTGAAGGGACTGCAAGGCTGCCAGCTGATGTTTTCATCACTGACTGGCTTTGTTAGTGTTTTCATAGAATCAAATCCTCAAAAGGCCTGGATTGGAAGGGACCTCAAAGCCCATCTCATTCCAACCCCCTGCCAGGCGCAGGGACACCTTCTACTGAGATCAGGCTCCTCCAAGCCCTGTCCAACCTGGCCTTGGACAGTTGCAGGGATGGGGCAGCCACAGCTTCTTCATTTTGGGTGTCCCTGCCCAAGGTGTACTTTGGGTGAACTGCTGCCTGCCTTGCTGCCTGCTGCAAGCTCTTGGTTCTGCCATAGCTAATTTGGGCATGTACTGTAGAGTAATTGTCCACTTGAAGCACTGCTCCTGCTTTGCTGAATGTTTTTGCTGTAACCTGGGGAATACACTTTCTTTTGGAGACTTAATAATTGAGTAAACAAATAAACCCCCATGTAGCACGTAGGGAAGAGTAGTGCGTGGAAGGGCACAGGACAATTTCTACCCAACAGCTTCGTGTTATTACCTGCTGAATGTACTTTTGTTATGGGGTATTTGCATACAAAAAACTGACTGTCCTCTAATGGTCTGACAATAAGCAGAGTCCTAGCGGTAACTTACTCATTCAGTGTAACAAGTTAATCTTGTTAGTGTGAGTTTTATCTAGCTTCATAATCACTGAATTTGATCATTTCCTCTTGGATGCTCTTCTTCCTCCTGTTCTGTGCATGATCTGCAATACCCTGCCCTGTGCTTAAGTGGAAGCTAGAGGATTCTGAACAGCTGCAACAATTCAGAGCTGCAAAATTCTGCAGTAGGAATTCAGGATTCCTGAAATGGGCTCTGACCTGTCACCTTTTAATGACATGGAATAAGAATTTTTTTTTTGCAGCATAGCGATGTCTAATCCTTCTGGCCAAATTCAAGGCGGTGCCTTGTGCCTGTCCTAGGATCCTGTGAGCAGAGAGCAACTCCAGATCCTGACACAGGGCAGGGAGCTTGGTGCCTTCCCCTCTGCTCAGGCTCTAGCCATCTTCAAACCCCATTTGAAAGAGAAGAGAAGCAATGAAATGTTCCTGAAAATGTTAACTTTTTTGCATTACCACTGTGGAAAATAGCTACCAAGACGATCAGATCAGGCAGCCAGGCCATGATTCTTAATTGTGATGCTTGGCTTTTCATCTTCATTTTAAAAAGGTAGATTGATCCATTAAAATGTACATTTTAATTTTATCAAGAGTGCTAGTTGCCATTAAAGAGCCACTGAAGGTCAATGGTAAAAGGCTTGGGAGATTGGCAGCCAGTGCCTGAGAAGGTTGAGATTACAGCTTCCTGCAGTAAAGCTGTGGACATTTCAAATGAGTGTAAATAAAAATGTATTCTTGGCGGACCTCTTTCAAGGCGGCATGTTCGATTCCTCCCTGGGGAACTCATTATCTCCTGAGTGTGCTCATCTTTACGTGGGCTGCTTTTTGACACGGGGATGGATCTCGGGCTGTTGCCTCACGGTGCTCAGCCAGCGTGTGAAGGGTTGCACGGACTGTACACAGTTTTGGCAGCATCCTTTCTTAGTCCTGCTAATCTTACAGGAACCTGTGGCTGTGACAGTCTTCAGATAGCAGTGAGGAGTGAACTCCCAGCTGGGAGCTGTAATAACTGTTGTCAGGAGCATCCCAGCAGAGGGAAGAGAGATGGATTCTGTTTGTTTGTATCTTTATTTCTGTGGGGAGGGGTAAACAGTGAAAGCCTTTTTTTTAATATCATCATTTGCTCCTTTAATTTTCCCCCAGCATTTAAAACGAGCAAACAGAAATAAGTAAAAGATGGCTGGCTGCCCTCAGGGGTATTCTTTTAATATCCCTCATTGGGCTACTGCAGCTACAGAGGAGCTCAGTTTGGGAAGATAATTAGTATTTTCAGTTGTGGTTACATCTACAGCAGTGAGGACCTATAATCCCTGTGCTGTCCCATGCAGCTTGCTCCTTGGAGGAGAGGCTTTTGTGTGATAAACAGCAGTAATATCAATCTGTAGATAATCTAGCCCCCTTTGCTCTATTCCCCCTGAAGGGAAAAAAAAAGCAGCAGTAGCTGCATGTCATCTGCATTTCTTTTAAAAGACAAAACAATGATCTTGAACAAACACAGCAGAAAAGACTGCCTCCCCCTATTTTTCTGTTGCCCTCAGCGTTTCCAAAGAGCAAGAGAATTTCTTGATGATTGGTTTGAGAACCTGGAGAATTGTGCTGAAATCCTGATTAATGCGCAAGTTTTTCAAGCCTCTCTAGTGCTTTCAGTGTGAAAGGAAATGGCATTTGCAAGAGAAAAAATCATTGTTTAAATAGCAATGTCAAATTTCGTACTTATCTTATTTTCACTGCCTTCATGATTCAGGTGAATGCTTGAAGCTTGCAGTCCACGATTTGCAGTGTACTCTGAGCTTTATGTGAAAAATGAGCAGCTGAGACATTCTTTCCTTTTTGTATTTTGGTGAAGGAAGAAGTGGTCTTAATTCTGTTATTCTATTATTTGTTTTAGGTAAAGGGAAATTAATTTTCAGCAAGAAAACTGAACCTACTGGGAACCCATTAGAAAGTGTATAGGATGACACTGTCACTGTTTTAATTTAGCATTCTATACCCCAACATCTGCATCTAAGGGAACAATAGAGGAAATCTTATGCAATGACATTGAACTGCAGCCAATTCTGTTTGCATTTACTGCCCCTAGCTGAATAGCAAAAAATAATTGCAGCCAATTCCTGAATTAATGTTCCTGTGCCTCTCTGGATTAGAAAATATGTGGGAAAATAAAATACAGTAAACTGCTCATCTACTGGAGTTAATTCTAATAAATCTAGAAGCCAAATAGCAAAGTCAAGTTAAGGCAGAAGTTTTTAATAAATACTTCTGTTCAGTAAATCAGATGATGTATTCATATGAGATGTTGGTGATTTAACTACGTACCATCACACTGACAAGTAGGCATGATATTGGACAGAAGGTATTAAAATCCATCATTTTTATATCAGTGGGGGCAGATAACTTGGATACAAGCGTTCTTGCAGAGCTGAGGAGTTGATTTCCTCTAAGGATGAATGCTGCTAAACTGTTTTGAAGCAGATGCAGACCCAGCTGAGAGCCAAGATGTAAGGCACTTCTCTTCTATGCTGAGGCTTTTCTCTCTCCAGCTCTGTGGGACTGCAGGTCCAATGTTTCAGGAAGAGAGTTTGCTGACCAGAACTAAGATGTAACATTTCTTACCTTTTAAGTGTGTCATGCTTTGACCGTGGCCAAAATGCCAGGCACCCATGACAGTCACTCACTCACCCTCTCCTGTCACAGCTGGGCAGAGGAGAGAAAAAATTCATGAAGGCTTCATGAGGGGAGTAGGTAGATCTGTGGGTGGATCTCTGCATCCCCTGTGGATCCCCATGGTCTCACCACCGCCTGCAGAGGAATCTCTGCTCCAGTACGTGGAGCACCTCCTGCCCCTCCTTCTCCACTGACCTTGGTGTCTCTGTGTTGTTTCCCTCACGTGTTCTCATCTCCTCCTCTTCTCTGGCTTGGAAAACTGTGTCCCACTGTGTTCTGATCTTCTTCTTAAATCTGCTATCATAGAAGTGTCACCAGCCTCTGTCATTGGCCCAGTTTTGGCCAGCAGCATGTCCATGCTCAGAGCCATCAGGAATTGGCTTTGCTGGATGTGGTGGAAGTTTCCAGCAGCTTCTCACAGAAGCCACCTCTGTGGCCCCCCAGTACCAAAAACCAAGCCATGCAAAACCAAGAGAAAGTGGCTCAACAGGCGTTTCTGTTTGATTCTGGACTTTAATGGTGAATAACCTCAAGTCCTCTAAAATTCTCTAGTCTCAGGAGACTTCTGGATAGCCTCTTCTGATGACTGCAGGAGAATAATAATGTTATATTAAAAGTTATGAACATAACTCATAAATTAATTATTTTTTCTTTCTTTCCACTTTGCGAATTGTTGGTGTAACCTGAGACTTAAATTTAGAAGAGAGCCCTGTGCTTTACTTTGTCTTCCTTGCTAATACAATGATATAATTTTAATGCATTTTACGGTGAAATGTATGTAGAAAACCACTTTATCCATAATTACTAAAAATAATTGTCTTTGGAACTGTGTGCTGGGTACAGAGCTAAGCACTAACACAGGAGTCCTTCATTTGCATTTGTCATTCATGCTGCTGTAGCTGCACCAGAATAAAATCTAAAGCTTTAAATGTCTGTCTTTTCTTGTCCCTTAAATCTTTGTGAATAGATGTGACATTCTTACCCTGATGACAAAAGTACAGACTCAAGTTGGTTAAATATTTTAAAGCTTGTGGTTAGATCAATATTTCACAGCACTGTGCAGTGTACGTAGGATGTCATCCGTACTTAGTCTCTTTGAAAGGCAGCAATTAGAGTGATATGGACTTTAAAGGTGTGTTCAGAAAAATCATCATCTAATCAGGTGTGCTGGCTGGCAGTTGTTGCTTCTAGGTCAGAGCATTAGTTAATGCTCAGTGGGCACACTGCAGCTGTTGAAACAATGTGAATTTGGTTGGTGGAGACATGCCAAGCAAGACTTGTGTCTCCTTATTATGCTTCAGGAACTGTAGCTTTCAAGAAGCCTTCTGCCCTGCAGTGGCTCAGATCATTGCATTGCTATGTCATGCTGAATAATTTGCAGCATTTAGCACTTAAATTGGCTCATTGCAGACAATCCAATTAGAATAAAGTCTATTATCATTTTGGAACCTTGGGATGAAATAGTGTTTAAGCGATGAGCCGCCTGCGCTTCCCGTAGTTCCTGAGCCTCGCGGGCTGTGTGCTGTGCTGAGGTGGTGCCTGGCTCTGATGGAGGGATGCTCAGCCTTTGCTTGCAAGCTGAGCTTTCATCTGAAGATGTATTGGAAACCTGCAGTCTCAAAAAGGATTTGAGGTGCTTCATCTTTTTGTCTGTTCATATGTAAAACTTTCTAAGCATTTTTCTTCTTGTCAGGGCAGACACATTAAAATGCTGATGCTGTGATATGAGGCTGTACAGCTGGTGAAATTTGGTGTGGCTGTTGGCCTGGGCTAAGTTTCCCATCCCAGGCTCAGGAGGCCACATACTCTGCTGTGAATTGTGCTGCTGATCTTTTGCTCTGACTCTGGAAGTCAGCAGAGGCCAAGTTTGAAAGAGATGCAGTAAGGTGTGTATGTAAATTCACAAAATCACCCAAAATTATTAAGGCTTTTAAATCCCATGGACTGGTTGGAAACAGCACCTGAACTGCAGAGGTGCACGTTATGTCCCAATTAGATACATTCATACTTTTGGGTTGTGTGCTGAGCCTTTAGCATCTCTCTGCTTTAGGACATGGGGTTTTGGTTGTATTTATTGGTGACAAATTGGGTACAAATGTTTTTTCCCCTTCCTCCCCCCAGCTTGTACCCAGTCACATGCATTCCTCTTGTGCCAGTTTCTGAGCTATGCAATGAGCTGATCTGGGAGCTGTCCCAGGTTAAAAATAACCCTTTTCTTCATTAAACTTCAGCAGAGGCTGATGGAGCTAACACATTCAGATGTTTTTGCTTGTATTCAGTATAAAAACTCCAATAAGGTAGATGGAAAACCGAATATGAGCAAGTGTCTGTGCTGAAGTGCTGTATATGAGCTAAAAGACTGACAAGAGAATAATACATGGATATTGCATTTTAATACTAATATTGGTTCCTAATGCTTAGATAAGTCTCTCAGCACTCAGGATGTTTTAGGAAGGGGAGATAAGGGCCAAATCCATTAGCTCTGGTGAGATTTGGATCTGCTTACCTTTGGATTTCATGAAATCGGGTGCTTACATCCCGAGCAGCCGTTGTGCTGGGTTGAATGCAGCTGTGCAGGGCCACGAGCACACGGAGGAGCAGAGCAGGGAAATCAGCACTGAAGACATTTTTCAAGCTGGGAGATCAGATGTGTGTCCTGTGTATCATCCATCTTGTTGAAAGGTTTTTATTTATGTGCTTAGATCTGACTGTGTATGTAAACATACATGCATATAACATTTTCTGAGCCCTAAAAGATGTAGACTGGGATAGATTTTTGTGGTGCTTTATGTTTAGGTCTTTGCCTTATTCCTCAGTGACATTAATTTGTCCACAGAATAACAGTAAGCACATTAATCTTCTATCCAAGAAGGTATTTCATGCACAGTGTTTGGCATGCAGTAGCTGCATATTACCAAAACCATTTTGATAATAAAATTCTTCTATTCAAAAGAAAAAAAGCGAAGTGTATTTATGCAAGATACTTATATAGTGTGAAATATTGAAAAGGAGTGTTTTAATATACTAATTAAAAATTAGTATTTATGAGTAATTAAAAAGACACCAACTCAACACCTTAAGAGTACCCCTGAATCTTGTAATTTGAGCAGCTCAAAATTTGTGGACAGAGATGGCTGGTTGATATGGACAAACTAATTTTGCTGCAGAACTTGGACTTTTTTCCTTGTCCAGTCTCATGGCATATGTGGTACCTGAGATGAGATATGTTAGCTTTTAAACCTCAAATGTCTAAGTGTAGTTGGAACGTGCCTCCTGTTCTCTGTTGGTCTGTCAGTTGCAAAGGAGGGGTCCTTTACATGAAAAAGCTTTTTTGTTCAGGAGGAAGATTTTAAAGTATAATTACCTAAGAGTCACAGTTCTGTGGTGCACCTGAGCCAACTCAAGATTGCATTACCCCTGGGAAGCACAGTTCTGTCCTTGGTCACCCCCACGTGCTGCTGCCTCTCCTGGGGAGCTCTTCTGACTTGTTTGTAGTTTCTTTAGGGAGGATTCACCTCAGGAAGAAAAAGGATCTTCAGGCTCCTGTGGGATCAGTCCAGCAGCCAGAGCAATTCAGGGGTGGTGGGAGCACAAGGGAGAAAATTCCTGTCCTTTGAGCAGCAGTCCCTCCACCACAGGGCTGTGTCTCCCCCTCAGGCATTGCTGCCCCATGTCTGGCTATTTTGTTGTGGCTGATATTTCACCACTCTGCTGGGAGCCCTGTGGAGTTGAAAGTTTGTGTTCACAGAGTGAATATTTGCTTTGTGTTTCAGACAGAATAATGCTTTAGGAGGAGCAGGCAGGACCAAGGAGCAGCATTTCTGTAGCACGGCCTTTTCTGCTCTCCTGACTGTAGCACAGCTACAGGAGAAGTGCTGAAAGCTTTGCTGGATTGGATGAACAGTAGTTTCAAAATAAATTTGGCACCTGCTGCTCCCTTCCCTCTCACCAGTGTTGGCCAAGCAGAGTGTGGTTGGTCAGTGCTGGTTCCATCCTGTCTGCACTGGGGGTGCAGGAGGCTTCTGCTGAGGTGCTGCTTTGTGGTTGCATTTAAAATACCTGTTGTGAGAAAACACTACACATCTTCTGGGTACACACTGCTGTAAAACACAGGAAAGCAGTGAAGTTTGGGTTGATTAAAAAGCTTCTTTGTTTATTCGACAGTGATTAGCTTCAGAGCAGTGGTTGGGTTTTGTTTGTAATTTGTACGTGCAGAGTCTCTCGTAGAGTAGCCAATTAAAGAAAACATATAAAATGAACACTTATTTTTAACTGTCCTAAAAATAGAGGTTTAAATTGGAAATGTTATCTCAACTTTAACTAAACAGTAGTGTAAGCCATAATAATGTGTTAGTAGTTGAAGTTGACGCAGCAGGTAGTGAATCTTCAATTGGATATGAACTTTTATTATCCAATGTATGGCTTCAGCTTGAGTCTGTCTCTTGTTGTCACAAGAGTAGCATTTGCATAATTAAATAAATGATCTTAAAACTGTCTGCCCCTGTGTGGCTGTGAAATACAACGCTTCTTTCTGTCAGTGCTCAAGCTCATGCTCATGGATTATTGGAAAATGCATCACAGAAAATTAACATCAAACGTTTGGTCTTTTATGAAAGGACGTCCTGAACCAACAGCCTCGGTTTTGTTTCTCATCTCAGTTAATTGATCTTAGAGCAGCTCTTCATTAAAGAGGAGAATTGAAAGGGGTATTTTGAGGCCCTTTTTGCACTGACTGAAAAAAAACAAACATGTCATGGTAAGGAAGACTGAAGGCATTAGGTCGTTTTGTAAGGTGGAGAGGTTGACAAGCTTGTGTTCCTTCTTTTTATTTCCTTTCAGTTTTTTCATGAAGCAGATTACACTAAGACTCATAGCATTAACATCAAAAGGCATTTCAAGGGTGTAGTTTCCTCTGTCTTCCTGTGTGGGCTTTCTTTTATTATTTATTTTTATCTTGTTGTTGCTAGGGACTACAATTTCCTTTTTTAATTGAAAAATTCAGTGCAACCCATACACTGGTGTGCTCCCATTGCCATGTCCCTGGAGATCATTGGCCTGCCATAGCTGTGCTCCAGAAGTGGTGGGGCTTTGGGTCAGGATACAAACCTGTCATTTCAGTCCTGCAAGTCACCAGTTTGGTCCCCTGTTTTGTCTCAAGCAGCATAAGAAGCAGATTAGTATCATCATGCTGTTTTAAATCTGGTTTCTTTTTGTTGTAGTGGTGACTGGGATCAGTTGTTATAAGGTGTAACCTCAGGGCTTTCACTGTCAGCATGTCCTCCTCACCTGGGAGGTCCTTGGGTCTGTCTCCTACAGCTGGTGGAGAGAGCTGTGCTCTGGAGGTTTAACTGCTAATGAGGCTGACAAAACACAGGCATGGTGACTCAGAGCAGGTGGGTGACCCTGCACACCTTTGGGATTTAGTGGATGATGTTCCCACTTTGGAATGCTTCTAAGATTGGGAAGGAGACTAGGATTAAATCTGGTACCACACTTGGAGGTACACAGTGTACAAACAAATCCAGGCTGTGATTTTTCCTGGTGGCTGGAGACAGCCACTCAGGGCATGGGACACAGCAAAGGAGCTGACTGGTGAAGGAATGTCAGTGGCATTGATATTCTCCTTCTGTCTCATCCAGCACCCACTGAATCCCATGGAAGACATTCAGCAGGACATCAGCAGGGGCTTGTGGCACTTGTGGATCATTTCATAGGCATTGGCACTTCTCAGGGAGGAAAAAAGAAGAGAAAGAAACTTTGCTGAAATGCCATATATATGTTTCCAAGCTTTGTGTTTCTGTAAAGGCATCAACTGCACCATGGTATTTTCCAGACATAATAGAATGTCATAGTTATACCAAAAACCTGTGATTGATTGCTACTATAATGAAAGCCAGTGTACATCCATGTACACATTTTAAATTATTTTTGCCTTTATGCTTCTCTTGTTTAACCTGACATTTCCGATTACTTTATCTAGGTGCCTATATATGTCAGATGTTTATAGGGCATAAAGAGATTCCCCCCACCCTTTCTTTGAATAGCACTAATTCTGTGTGAACCTGCAATTTCTTGAAGGTTTTTCTCCATTGTAAGACAATGCTCTGTTAAAAAAGGAAAAATAAATGAAATACTGCTATGTAGCTTGTGAAAGGAGGACAACTGATTTATAACAACAGTCTGTTCCTTTTTTTTAATCCATTCATTCAATTCAGCTTGTTCATCCTGAATTTATTTCCCAAGACATAGAGCAAACATTTAGTTGAAAAGTGAGTAGCTTATTCCATTTCCATATGTTTTTAATTGTCCAGTTCCTCTGAGAAAAGGCCCTTAACTGAACCAAATTACAGTTTGGATGTGAATTTTTCAGCATGGATCTCTGCCCAAAAGGTGATAAATTAGATGCTAAGCTGTCTTTGATAGTGACCTGAGAGATTAACACAAAACTGTTTTGAAAACAGAAGGAAAGATTTGTTAGCCAGTCAGTGACTGTCAGGTTTGGGCATCATAAATTCATGCAGTACTTGCTTTTTTTGAAGCGAATGACGATAAATAGGAAAATTTCAAGCAAACTTAACCCTTTGGCATCCCCATAAATTTTGGAATTAAACTTGAGCCGCAGTAATGTTGAAATTGTAGGCAAGCAAAAAGCCCTGCAGTGAACTATTGTTTGGATTTTTGGTACCTTTGACTAGTGCTGGAGCACATAAAGGGCTGGTGGGAACCTATAAAGAACACATGAGCTGTAATCCTGGGTGGGAGGGGGGGCTTCAAGTTACAAATAAAACAATAACAGCATACAACTGAACAATTAAATCTCAGGGCCTCTGTGGTTTTAGTTCTTGTGTTTTGATTTTATGCAACAACACAAGTAATAGAGAGGTGTGTTTTTCCTCCACCACTTTTAACAGCCCTCGAGTTAAATGAAAAGTGTTTAGAGTGTTTTGTGCAGCTGTGTTTGGTACATTAAATGCACAGACATGCTGGCTGTATTGACCTGAAAAAGGAGAAGATACGCATTCCTGTAATTTTAGCTGCTTTGTGGTCATTAGGAAAATGTCATCGTTTTTATGCTTACAGCTGCTGTTTGGAGATGACCTTTGGTGAATGCTCCCAGTCCCCCTCATCCCATTAATTTGTGTTGCTGGGTAAGGCAGGGCTTTACTGCAACCTGACCCAGGCACAGTCCATCTTCCTGATGTTGATGGAGAGTCTGCATGTGGTCACTGTAGGGCTCTAATTCCTACTTCTCTTAACCAATTGTGCTTTAAGAGATGCTTGCTTAAAGGGAATCTGTAGGTGGATCTTGCTTCCAGGATTTAAGTGAAAAGAAACTCAGTTCTCAAAGACGCTTGTTCTCCTCTGTTAAACATTTTCCCTCTTAAAATGTCTCCTCCCTCAAGGGATTTAAGGAGAGCCTGGGCATGACATTAGAGTGGATAATCTTTGCAGCTGCCTTTTTCAGCAAACCTCTGGAGAGAAAGGGGTGAAGCGAACGTCTGGGAAGCCAGAAGACGGGATATTTCTTCAGACAAGTTGAGAAATAATCAGGGGCTATGGGAGGCTTCTCGGGATGAGAATGAAAAGGAACAGATGGATTCTGGAGATTACCCAGCAGGATTTAGTGGCCATGTCAACATGTAGGGTAGGGGGAGGATATTTAGTTTTAAGAAGTTTTCTGATTGCTTTTTTTTTAAGCCCTAAAACTAGTGACAAGGCTGATGCTGTGTGATACTTGGTGCTGCCAATCACTGACAAAGTCTTTACTTGGTCTCAAAAAAACATGGAAGTAGTAAAAAGTGGGGAGCTGACACTGCGGAAATGGTACCTCTTACTTAAAAAAAACACATTGGACTTGCTAGGACAGCTAGGAACTCACATTTGTATCTTTTGTTTCCATTGGAAGAAGGTTGGCATTCAAGGCTTGCACCTTTCTTCCAAGTCCTTTTTTTCTGGGTTTACACTCTTAAAATCCCTGGATTTGTACTTCAGTGTCTTGGTCAGGTGTGAGAGCAGCAGGTCTGGAGCAGTGTCCCTCTCAACAGGCAGGTTAAGTCAAGTCAAATGCCACCTTATCTGCTAAAATGAAGGAAAGAGCTCACCCTTTTCTGATACTTGATCAGGACAGTTATAATACTTTTCTTTGTGAGGCACTTTCTGCGGCGGCAAGTTCTTTTATTCTTCAAAGAAATAGTTAAATTTGCTTCTGCAGCAGAAAAGTGATAAAAAAAGCTCCAACTAGCTAGATTATTTCTGGTCTCCCCAGAAGAGTTGAAAATGCTGTATTTTAAGACAGTGTTTTTTTTTTTTTTAATAAGTTAAGGCTGTAATATGGAGACATAGCTATCAAACGTGAAACAGCACTATTTTGGGGCTGTCAGCAAAGACATGAAGGACATGGGTGCACACATTTATCCTTTCCTCTTCCTGATGACCCTATTCAATACAGTTGTGGGATTCCTACATTTTTTTCCTACTTATTTTTAGACATGGTTATTCTTTTGTTTCTTGTTGCTTGGCAAAGCCACTTGAATGAGGAAAATCTCTGCAGAAAAATGATTGTAATTACATAGAAGTAAGTGCCTACGGGGTGATGCTAAGAAATGACTTGAAATACTTGCAAAATAGTTTGAATTGATTGGCTGGATTGGTAAGTTACTCTAAAAGCATAATGAAGAGCAAATGTAAATAAAATAGGAAACACTATTCTCCAAGGGCAGGTAGCACTGATGTCCATTCTGCTCAAAATGGACTGTAAAAGGCTTGTAGCTTTTTGTATAAATCATGCTCCCTTCAGCTCTGTGAAAGCTTTCAGTGGAGCTTTTGAATCTTAAATGGGCAAAGCAGTCATAGCAGATGTAGCTTTTTTCTTTCTTTCTCCTTCCATGGGGCACATAACAATAACCAGATGTAGTAGCAGAGGCTGGGCAGAGAGCTGTAATCCCCACTGCCCCTGTCTCCACTGCTGATCCATTTTGTTGTGTAGCTCTTTCTTGCACTTTTCACAGTTCTAATGACCCATCTTCTGTGTTGCTGAATGTCATTTTTAATCTGCAAGAGCTGCCTTTTGGGTTTTCTGTATTTATTTCCACTGAGAACATCATATGATAGATACAACTCATTGTGAATTACAGCTCACCACAAGACAACAGCTGGATTTAGTGCTGAATGTTTTTATCAGGTTGGCTTTTGTAGTAATGGCCAAAATTTTGTGTAGGAACAATGAAATATTTAGATTTGAGACTTAAATCTCACTTTGGTATTAGACACTTTTACCTTGTAAGTCTGCATTTGTAGCTTGGTTTTTTTAAAAACAATTTTTGAACTGATAGCATTTTCTGTTTAATAATTGATTTGAAACAGATTTGGTCATGTGGCTGACAACTGTGTGTGGAATTGACTTTTGTGGCACTAGTGGCTTTGAATGAGTGACTGTTCCCCCTCTGAGCCTCCTTGTATATTTATTAGCAGTTCCTAAACCCATTGCAATTACTGATTAAACACGTTTTTCATCTTTACAAACTGCTGCTGCTCCTAAGAAGCTTTCAGGCAGTGTAATGAAAGAAAAAGGAATCCTTTATTGCAGTTTGAGGAAGAGCAGATTCTTTGCAGCAAGTACTTAATGATAACCCGGAGGACACCATCATTTTGTCCTGCTCTCTATCCTGTGTTGGTTTCCTGTTTAAATCAAGATTAATTTTTATGCAATATCTATTAAAGTGTTCTGTTTCCTTCTCTGGACAGTTAAGTTTATATGAATTACTTATCCGTGTCCTTACAGGTACTGTTAGGTTCTTATGTTTTAGATTTGGCTTGATTCCTATGGTGGATTTGGAAACAACTGTGAATTTCACTGGGAGTGTCATCATCATTCTTATTTTGCAAATATTGAGGGGAAGAAATGAGCACCACTATAGTGCACAGATTGTAGAATCTTTACTTTGAAGCTGCAATGTTTGGAAAAAACTTCTGACCTCAGTTTTACATTGCGGTTTTCTTTTACTTTTGTAATTGATACAGGATTTTGATCTGAAGGGTAGAAATGCCTTGATTCAAAGTGTTAAAATCAATTTATTCTACTTGTGCAGGGAGAGAGAAGCTTTATTCCTCTCCAGCCTTCCCTTGACTGCTTCCAGTGAAGACATCTGCCAGATTCATCTCAGATGGTGAACACTTCGGCCCCAGACGTGATATCTGGGCAGATGTGCAGGAGCCAGCTGTTGGCAGCTGTGCAGAGCCTGTCCTGGCAGTGGGGTGGAGACCAGCCCTGCTTTCCCTTCATCTCTAGGGACAGGTCATGGTGCTGGTACTGAGAGGTGGTTTGTAGTTTGGGGTCTGGCTGATGAGACTGTTTTGGGGTCCAGGAGCTGCCAGGATGGAGGAATGGACGTGAGGCCTGTTTGTTGTACATTAGGAGGGGGGTCTGTTTGCTCAGGCAGCCTTAGCTTGAAATTACCTTCCCCTGATGCCTTGTCACCTGGTGTCTGCTGGCATTTGAGACCATAGTAGGCTCATTATCACCTGTGCTGTTGCTCACTTGAGCTGACTGCAGAAATTGTGATAAACTTAATCTGGGGAGGGGAGTCTGTTTTCCCTGACATTGCTTAATAAACCGTATATAATCTTGTACACAGGCCTGCAGACCACATGGGATAATGCATTTACAGATCCCTAAATAGATGGCCTTAAACTTCAGGAGCACTTTTTACATGCATGGAGAATGTAGTCATAGACCTCTTTCAGTGTAGTCAGTTTCTGCTGCTCTTTCTGTAAAACCCACGATTCACTTTCACGTCTGCTCTTGGATGGTACAGTCAGAAGCAATGCAGCCTAAAAATACATTGACTCAAAGTGTGCCTCAGTCCCACTTTACTGCCTCCCCCTTGGATTCCCAGAGTTGTGTGGGCTGACTTGCTGATCCCTGTATGGGTGGATGGTGGCTTCATCCGAGGGATCTCTGCCAGCAGCCCAGGAGCCACAGTGTCATCAGCTGAGGTGTGAAAGGAGCCTCCCCTGTGCTCACGTCTGCTGGCATTGCCCCTCTTGGGATCCAGTCAGGCAGCAGGGCTGGAGGGAGGTTGCACTGGTTTCCCACCTCTTGTCTTGTTGGGGAAACCTTGGTGCTGTTCAATTCCTGCCTCTTAAGAAACAAAGGTGGCAGTGGAGGTGGTGGTTTTGTAGGAAGAGACAGAACAGGTTCACAACAGCCCATGGGGACAGAGGATGCCGGGGAGAAGGGATGAGCTACCATGATATATTTGTATACTGAGGAACTGTCTTAATATATCGTCTCTGCCATGTTGTGTGACTTTGTTTCAGAAGCTTCTCGTTTTTCTAGTTGCTTTCTAAATGCATAAAACAGGAATGTTTGCAAACCAAGTGCTTGCAGTTTGCGCAGATCCATCTCACACATTAAGCATTCGCCAGGACCGCTGACACATGGCTCTCCAAGCAGCCAGCTGGCCACTGCCATATATAAAAGTTTTGGCAAAATTGTGGAAACAGATTTCGCTTGGGAGAGAAAGATGTGCTGGCTTGAACATGTCTGATGAACAAGGTGGAGTCACCGACACAAACCCCAGCACTCCTGTCCCCATCTCTCCCTCCTTCCTTGCATCTTGAGCCTTTTTGGGAGGTGCTGTAGTTGTTTTAGTAACTCCTCCAAGCATACAAATGTTTACATGTGCAACCCTGGGGTGTGTTTGCTTTCCAGCACTAAGGCTATGTGGTTCTCTGAAGATCTGAGGTTTAATACTACATGATAATAGTCCTACAAGACCATCCTTTGGTCTTTTAGGACAATGAAAGTAAGTCAGAAATTATCTTCAAGAAAAAAAAGCCCTTAGCTATCAAAGGGACTGCTAGTGTGAATTTATGGGACTATTTTATGTGAGCCCCTGAACCTACAAAAAGCCATCCTGACACATTGAACTGTGTGCTTTTCTTCTGCTGTGAAGCTGCCACTGCTGGGGTCAGCAGTTGTTCATACGAGGATGTGCTGGGGTTGTGGGTATGAGCAGTTATTGTTTGGAAAAGTCTAGACTAAAAATAGATATCACTTGTTTCTGGATGAGGATTTCTTTCTCTTTTCCTACCAACATATGCAAGCATGAGCTGTATTGTTTTCAGGTAACCTTTTTTCCTTTGGAACACAGAGAATTCATCTCAGCAGTTTCTTGGGGAGAAATCCTCCTGACATTTATGTTGTGAAAAAAGGCCTTATTGCCCATCTTCAAAGTAATGTGACACTATTGTGCTACCTCTGTGAGTCTGAAAAATATAAACACTGGTATGAGTGAGACAGTGAGACAGACATCACTGAAGAATAAGCAGGAAGATTGGAGCATTGAGGTGAAAATGCAGCTCCCAAAGGATTGACAACACCTCGGCTCCTTGTCTGGGGCAGATGTGTTTTGGGGGTACAGCAGGGAGGTAAAAGTAGGGCTTGGGGGTGTGGTGCTTTACCCTGTGTAACTCAAAAACACAGAGAAGACTCCCCACAGGGTCACAGATTCATTCCTCCTGAACTTCAGCTTCTCCCCCATTCTTGATGGTGCCTCTTTCCCCACCAAAACAGACTCCATACCCCGAGACCTCTATTCTGGAATTTCCCATCATCTTCTGCATTCCCATGTCACATTTCCAGGTGTTCCCTCCCAGTTTTGAAAGACTCCCTTTCTGCCACAGTCTTCTGGCTCTGTTCCTAGTTGTCTACCAGCTGTGCAGTCTGCCCTTGCTGGTCCTGCACCCCAGACATTTTCTTTCTTTATCCTTTAAGGAGAAGGATATCATTGCTGCCCTAAGAGCAGTACTGCTCCTGCAGCTTGTCCCTGTGTGGGGAATCTTAAATAGGAGTCTTTAGCCAGGCTGGAGACCTTGGCTGACCGCTGGCAGGGAGCTTTGCTGGGGCTCTGCTGGCTCAGCTGTGATGGCAGACTGCCACTTGAATTACCTGAGCTCAAAATGTTAAGGAAATTTATTCAGTTTCAATTAATCTGCACAAATACCTTAGGAGCTTATGTGAGAATCAGAATCTGATGTTGTAAAAGGATTACCCATGATGAGACTCTTGATGCAATAAAATGTCAGAAATCCTCCCTGTTACTAAAGAATGTAGATGCCTGTGTGAAATTGGAAGGGCAGGAGATGTGGGCAGTGGTTCTGTCATTGATATCTGGGACTGCAGGGAGGGAGAAATAGAGCCACCTTTTTTGACTGTATCCAGATATCAAATCAACTCCTCTGGGTTACTTTTCTGCCCTCTGAGTATATTTCTGAGAATTCAGAGCCTAGACTTGGGTGTAATACAGTTTAGGATTGTTTAAGGACAGGAAGCTTGGCTGGGTGTGGGATCAGTTTCATCTTGATTCCCCAACAGTGTGTTAATATTTTCCTCTAGTTAATATTTAAATAGCCTGGTGATTATTTCTGAGGAAATGAGATCAAACTCATTTATTGGTAATGTTGGTGAGGATCAGAAAGACAGTGTGCCAGAGTAATTTATTTCAGGTTGTTTTTTATTGGAAATTACAATTATATATGTTTCACTGTAAAGCATGCCTGGAACTTTGCAGCTAGCGATAATTTTGCATTTGTTACTTATTTTAGATCTTGTAATTTGTGTGTTGCTTGGATGCCCTTATTGATACTGAGTGATCACAGTAGAAACCTGTGCTAGGACCCATGTTTTGGGATGAGGGGAAAGGCTCTGGCTGTTTTTTAGCTGGTTGGAGAGGTCTGTGGTGGAGTCAGTGGGAACAAGGAGTGCAGCATCCTTGGAGGGCAGCATGTGTGCTCTCCTACTCTGCTTTCCTTCCATAATCCCTGACTTTATTGGATGTTTTCTGTGGGATTCTTGTTTACTTCCTTTTTTAACCATTAAGGCTGTTTAAAATGAATCCGTTGTAATCCGTGTAGCAAAGCTGTACAAGTTCCTCATAATGCCTGTTGGGTCGTTTTTGAATGAAAATCCCTAATCTGTTATCTGTGTCTGTCTTTAGAATAAATTTTTATAGCTGGGATTATCTCCTCCCTGGGTAGTTGTGTCATAGTTCATTTTTGAGACAGTGGCCAAGCAGCAAAATAAGGGAGAAGAGCTTGGAGAGGGGAAAAGCATTGGATCAGCCCTGGAAGAAGAATAGCATTTATTCATACTGCAATGTAAACAGGCCAAAATTTTTTCAGCTAAACAGAGCATTTCTTTGAAGCATGTTCTTAATTATTTTTCAAAATATAACTCCACTGCAAAATTAACTTTTTCTTCAGAACAGAAAAATAAAGTATTTCTCTTAAGGCTGATCAAAGTGAACATGTGAACTTTAGATTTTTAAATTTTTTTTCAACTGAAAATACTCCCCATATTAGACTAGATTGAATCAGATTCAGTCTGGCCTTTTTAAACAAACCCCATGGAATAAGTTGTGTGTATCCATGGCAAATCCTGCTACCTTTGTCTCCTCCTGAAAATAAAGTAACATTTGAAATGGAAGAAAGAAGTTAAAAGTGAATGGTACAGTGTGGGATAGAGGGATTCAGCAATCCCATGTTCCTAATTGCAGATCAGGAGGAGGTGGTTTTGGTAGCAGGGTGGAAATATTACAGTCAAAGGGAGCCATCTGTTCCTCTTTTAGCAGGAGGGTTGCAAGAAATGCCTGAAATAAGGCATCAGTCACTGTCTGCCAGTGGGTGATGGAGGCTGTGGTTGGTGATGAGAGCCAGCCCTGGCAGAACAGCCCTGCAGAACTGGTTGGCATTTCTTCTCATAGTGAACCTGCCTCTTTGCACCAAGGTCAGGGAGTAACAGCACCATGTTTAGGAAAGGCTCATGTACAGCAGGAAATTGTTCTATTAATTGCTACTGAGGTTTTTAACAAACTTGTACCACCTTGACCCAGGGAGCCAGGTGGTGTTCAGTGATCTTGGGCTGTCCTGGAGATGTCTCCAAAAACAGAAGCCAGGAATAATTCGATTTATAGATAACTATTTTCCCCTTTCTTTTTGGTTATGCTACAAGCATAGTAAAAGTTTTATAGCCTTCATAAAGCTGACTGGCACATACCTTTCCCCCAGCCTGCAGGATCACTGTATATTACAGTGCTGGGCAGTGATCAATAGTACAGTAACAGCACTCACAAAAGGCTTAAGACCCAAAAGATGCACTAATGAGAGAGCACATTTTATATCTTGAATGTGAATTATTCTCCTGCAGCCTGAGTGCTGGAGAAGGGGAACTTTTCGATTATTCATGCATCATGTCAGGCACAAGAACTGAGCACTGAGGTGAGCCTTTGACTGAAAAACTTCTTCTGAGGATGTTTTCAGTGTAATGGGATTGCACTGTTAGGGGGTGAATTGGGGTCAGACCTCGTTCAGTCCCCAGGTGGAGTGTTTGGCAAAACTTTTGGAAGCTGACTTTGCAGAAAATCCCTTCACTATGGATACTTGAAGGTAGGAACTCTCATCTGGGATCTTTGAGCAGTGTTGTCTAGCTGGGGCTAGATCCAAACTCTCCGTGTGTACCAATTGTCATAACCCTTTTGACAGGACAGGCCCCTCTTCTGAACAGCAGCAGCTGTGTGGAATGGCATTGGTTGAATTTTGGGAAATCTTGTCCAAGATATCAAGAGTGTGCCAGGAATAACCCAACCACTGGCAGTGGCACAGTTACTGATGGAACAGTCAGGTTCGAATGCTGTCTTGAGCTGAGATATTTACTTGCAACTTTAATAGAAGATTCTTACCAAAAGAAAGTTATTTGGAAATGCTATGAAAATGTTTAAGTAATTGTCAAGATAAGAATTTGCTTTGTTGCAAGCAAATGATTTTGTAAAACATTTTTGAAAAGGATTTTGAACACCTTAGCTAGCAGGTTGTTTCAACCTTCTCTTATTCCGTACTAGAAGGGACAGTTTCACAGACATCTTGTGGGTGTTATTTTGTTTTGATTTGTTTGTTTTAATTGAAGTGCTGCATACTGCCTCTTTTTTATTTGTTTTCCTTGCCGAAAAATATTAAACTGAATGTTAAGAATAACACACAAGCTGCTCATTTCACAAAACTCAGTGGCTGAAAAAGATTCTCAAAAGTAAGCTTATTTCTATTTGTGGAAAATACCAATTTTCCTTTGGTATTTGAATATCAAATCTGAAGGAAGCTTTAGGGTTGCTTTCAGCATATTGCTGTCTTCTGGGCAGCAAGCTGTTATCAGCATAGGTGTTTCCTCTTTAGATCCTGTGGTCTTGCATGTACTGTGCAGTCCTTGGAGAGCAAAATGAGGAGTCAGTGGAGTTATTTGATGCCTCTGCCATCTGCTCTAATTCTCTTCTCTCGCTTCTCTCTCTTCTCTCTCTCTCTTCTCTCTCTTCTCCCTCTTTCTCTTCTCTCTTCTCCTCTCATATTTGGGGTTAAAAATGTCAACCAAGAGAAAAAGACATTTTTGATGGGTAGTTACAAATATATCAAGAGTTCTCCTTGCTGTTAGCTCTGGAGTGTGTTTGGGACAGACTTCCATGTATCACCTCTTGCTGATTTTGTCCCTCGTGGATTTCCCTATTGAACTGCACATCTTTTTCACTTTGCTGGTGAACTGTTTCTCCTAAAAACATTCACTTGGACTAAGGGTCCAACCCATCCTGATGTTTGCAGGAGATATTTTGCAGGTTTTAGGGTGGTTGAAGATAGTTTGTCTGCTAAAAAGTAGATGCAGAGTAAATGGCTTTCTGTATTTTTTTACCTTTCATTTATTTCCAGCAGCTTTGCTAATATGGACAGCCTGCAGATATATATATGTGGCTATGAACAGGCTTGGTGGAGATCTAAAATTTAAACAATTTTCTAAACCTGTGCCAGGGAATGAATGTGAAAACACCAAATTTGCCTGGATACTGTTAGGAAAACACTTTGTCTCCAAAACGGGGAATTAATTTGGTTTGCCCCATTTGGCTTGTGTGATAAATGGATGTATATAGATGTAAAAGAGGCCTATATAATGCATGCATACATGCACGATAGCAACACATGCATATACTCATTTGCAGTGTGCATTAAACTTCTGATTGATTTAGGCTTCAGAGAGAAGCCCAGGCTATGGATTTTTCAATGCTTCTCACAGTAGTATTTCTCCTTTAGTGTGGGAGGAAATAGCCACAGTAAAAGCAGGACTCCACTGGAATAATTAAAAGCAATTAGGTCAGTATGTTTATAAGTAGTCTAACAAAGTGTCTACTGAAAAATAATCAGTGAAATTCTGGTAGTTCTGCAGGGGAACCTGTGAGGAGAATGAATACACAGGGGAGCTCCAGTCAGCGAGATGTGCAGTCCTCTAGCACTTAGCAAATCAGCTGACAAAGGGAGCTTTGAAAAGAAAATCAATTTAGGTAAAAGAATGCATTTATCAGAGCTTGATTAATGATGCAGATAGATCACTGGGAAAACAAAGGTTTTTCACCCAGCTGTTTCAGAGTGCTGGCTGTCCCCAGGACAGCTGTGTGTGCACAGAGCTGCACACCCTCAGTCACCTGCCCAGGTTTGGGGTTGTGCACCCTTGGGAAGCCAAGGGTTTGCATAAGGAGTCCATGAATGGCATCTAAGGAAAGAAAACCAAATAACTATCGGTTTAAATCTGCAATTAGTGGTCTGTGCACCCACCTTGGGAGGTGTTGGCAGTGTACAGCTCAAATAGGCTGCAACGCCCCAGCCTTACGACCTTTGCAGCAGAAGGGAAATTCGAAGCTGCAGGATTAGGCACACAGCCCATATAGGGGATCCTGTGTGTGTTTGTCCTTTCTTCAGTTCCTCATTAGTCTTCAAACTGTGGTGGGTTTTGTTTGTTTTGGTTTCTTTTTTTGAACTTGGTTCTCAAGAGCTTTGTGACCCCAGGACTTTGCTATTGTTGCAAGGAAATTAGGCGTTTTTTCTTTTTTTTAAATGAGCAGTAAATGTTAAATAAATTGAATTTTAATGTTTACTATGGTCCCAAAGGTAGGTAAAACCATTACCTAATGATGATAATGATGAACAGATTTTATTTAAATTTGGAATAATATTTGATCTGCTATGCTATTAATGTTGATCCTCTTAAAAAAAACCCTCTATAAAAAGGAATAAGTGTGATTAATGCAAGCAATATGAAATTGAAAGTGATATAATCTGTTTGGACTGCAATTTACTTCTCTGCAAGTTTAGATGCTGAATCAAGCTAGAAAAGCTTCCTAGTTTGTAAAAGCAGAATAGCTCATTACCCTACATTTATCTCTTCCTTTGGAATATTCTTCCCTTAAGTTTATCTGGGTGATAGGGAGTAGTAATTATCACAGAATGAGCTTCCAGGATTTAAAATTCATAGTTTTGTATATCAGAGGTTTTTTGGTTTTGGTTTGTTTTGGTTTTTTAAGGCAAAGGATTTCAAAATCTGCATCAAAAATATTTTAATGAGATTTAAGGTGTATATATGTGTGCCTTTTCATATATCATCACAGAGGAAATCTCCAACATTTCATTTTTCTTGAAAATTGATTTTAATTGATAAAAATATATATGAGGTTTATAAAGCAGAAAAGCCAACTACTTGTGTGGTATAATTTCCCAAAAACTTCTGAGAGAGAACTTGGTCACATGAGTTTCAGAGTTCCAGAAAACATATTTATGTGCTTCCCTGTAGGACAGAGCCTTGGGCCATGCCTGTGAGGTTCCTCTGGTTCCAGATGCTGCACAAAAACAAGAGTGCTGTCGATCTGGGCTTGGTGCTCCAGCACTTAGAAGACCCTCCCTGATCCCTTGGGCTTGGAATGCCAGAATGGTGCCAATCTCACCTGCTCACAGAAAGTGAGGATTTGCAGAAGACCCTCTGTGCTGAAATCTCATTTAAATCTCCTGGTGTGGTGCATGGGGCTGGATGCAGCTTTCACTGCTGCTGCAGGCTTCCCTGGTGCTGTTGAGGGAGTGAGAACAAGAAACCTGGGTCGTGGGGGCCTTCCAGGGTCCCCGTTAACATCTGGAATTGCACAGGGAAGGAAATAGCAAGCCCATAGAGGCTCTGGAGAACAGCTGGAGCATGTTTCCCATAGTTAAAGGGGTATCATTATCTTGAAATGCAATCAAATTAAATAAAAACAGGCCTGAAAGTCTTCTATTGTTTCTAACCTTGGCCGTCCTGCCACTGTTTGTTTTACAGCCATGATTTATGGGAGAATAAGGTGATATCACCAAATTGGTTGTACTTCATATGGATGCTGCAGATCCCAGCCAGATGCTGATGATAAAACCTAAGAAATTTTCCTTTTATCATTCTTAGCATTAGTGAACCTGGGTGCTGTTTGGGACAGGAGTGGTTGGGGCACTCTGTTGAAGCTTTCTGCCCTTGTGACTTTGGTGAGGGGAGCTCTCGACTCTGGGGTGAGGCTGCAGTGATTACCCACATCCCAGGGAGCCTGCATGGGGCACTGACCCGGGCCTGACTTGTGCCTTGCAGACTCCAAAGCTTGAGGCTGTTTACCCCTTGCAGATGTGTTGTGCCATGTGAATCTGGCAAAGCCCTGTTAGCATGGGAACATGGACCCCTTCTCCTGAACTTTGGTGGAGCTTCTCACGGGAGCATTTTGGGCTGAAGCCTTTCCTAGCTCAGCGCTTTCATTCAGATTTTATTTGTGTATCAGTTAAGAAGCTACCTTTTAAGAGACTCTTTAAATATCCCTGTGAAGAAGTACTGGCTGCCTATGAGGGCTGAAAATGTTGCAGTCTCTGGTAATCCTCTGTAATGTCACCAAAATGTCCTGAAACTCCTGCAGGCACTGGGAATCCCTGCGGGGTCTGTGTGGGACAGGCAGCCACAGGAGCAGAGAAACTGCTTCTCTGTCAATGTTTGCATGTGTTCCTGGCAAAGAAAGCTCAGGACATTCAGCTGTAAGGACTCGTGTGTTAGAAACTGAATTAATATATTGTCATACAGATTAGAATGGAAAAACACACAGCCAGATCTCTAATGTCTTTACTGTGCACATGGAATAGCAATTATTTTATGAAGATAGTACATGGTAAATATTTATAAACAAAATAGGCAAACAGTGAGACCACAGTGAATAAATAACTGTGAAATATCAAAATCCTATTTCAGAATAACCTACAATGGCATTCTTCAGTATAATCAGTGGTTCCTTTTTACTTTCAGAGTTATACAGTTGTCAGTGTTCAGTTCCAGTGGGGTGACACTGGATATGTTCTGGCTAAATTTTTGTTTAATATCAAGGTAGTACTCTTTTTCCATGCATAAAAGCAAGTAATCTTGAAATATAGATCTTTTTTTGGGTATAGTAATTACTACTTCTTCACCAACTGTAAGAGCAATTAAGCCCCAACTAATGAGCAGTTTTCTACACTATAGTTATTATGCTCTATCTTAATAATACTTATCTCATCAAATAGCTTTCTTCCTTTGGAAAAGAAGTGTCTAAATTCATTACACGTTTTACAGCTACTGGTCAGAAAAGCTTAATCCTTTTATCTTTTAAGGCAATTTTAGTTTCTTTCTGTTCTCAGGTGCACCTGTTTACATTTTTTACCCTCTTTAATTTGTCTCTGGCTTAGAACATAAACTTGCTTTACCTGCAGGGCTGGAGCTGGGACTTTAATCTGAAAGAATGACTTAATGCCAGGCAAGGGAGATGTCCTGCTCTGAGGGCAGATGCCTGTAAAGTGTGAATTCCATCCTTTGCCTTTTAAATCTAACAAATTTTGAGAACTGGCTTTTGCTAGGTTGGAAGTTTTTGGCACTCCTTTTTCTAATAATTTAAACTACCATGTTTTGAAGCATCTAAGCAGTAGCTACCAAAGTAGAAAGGAGCCCTGCACTGTGTGGTTCAGTGGGGAGCAGCTTGGAATAGAAATGGCCCAGAGGGGTGAGGCAGCATTGCCAGGTCTGGCAGTTTTATTGTTGGTCTCATAGTATTTGGTGTTTTCCTTTAAGCCACAGCTGCTAGAGTCTTGTAATGAGAGGAAAAAGGCAAAAGGCAGCAGTGGTTATAGGAGAGGAACTTGAATGTCTGTTTCAGGTATTGCTGACTGTGGGGAAAAAAAAGTCACATTAAAAGACCTCCCCAGAACACTTTGGTCATATTTTTGTAATTAAATATCATCTTTTGGAGGTGAAATGCATAGTAGGATTGGGAATGCTGTAAACAGAGAGGCAAGTTCTCCATCCAAGGTGATCCCTTTTTCTTCCCAATTGTGTTGCTGCAGGACCATGGCTCTGTGTGACATATAGGCTGAGAGGAAAAGCCCCTGCAGGGATAGTTTTGACACTCCATATTTTATTTTTTTAAGGTTTGTTTGTTTGATTTTATTTTAGAAATAAACAAATCTTCTCATATGGGTTGAGAAAAATTAATGCTTTGTTGAATCATGTTGCCACAATAGTAGTCAGGGCAAAATCAAGGTAGAGCTATGAGAGAAGTTGAAGTAAATCCTATGGCTACTTCGTTTTCCTTTTAAAAATTCTTAACAGTTTAGAACTGAATTTGTAGAAGCATTATTAAATAAACTCTGGCTGTGGTATGTTTGCTTTAGGACCTTGTTTAGCAAAGCACTTTAGTAAATACATAATGTGAAGCCCATGAATGATATTATGTCTGTGCAATGGATAGAGTACACAAGTGAGTGCTCAGTGTCCAAGATATGAGGAGCCCTTGAACTGGAACTATTCACACAATTAAAGTTAAACATTTGCTGAAAAGACATTGGATTATTCAGCTATTTAAAGTAAAGCCTGTGCTGAAGTACTTTGCTGAATCAGAGCCTATAAAAAGAAATGTTCACAAAAACATGTGAATGCTGAAAATGGAAACTAATGTCTAGTTAGCTGATATTGTGTGGCTGCACAAGTGAGCTGAAGCTGGGTGCGAGGCCACTGCTGGCTGGGTTAGCTCTGTGCATCTCACATACAGGCTCCAAGCTTTATTCAGGAGTGTTTGTGCTGGCTGCCTGGGCTGAGTAAAACCAAAGTCTTTTCTAGGGCAATAAATCCACTGCTTAGTGTGCAAGTCATCATAGCAGGAGCATTATGCTACATGATATGCGTGCGATAAAATGCAAGGCTTCTCTGAACCACTTAATCGAGGCATAAACTGGAGCTGTGAGGTAAACTCTGGAGGCTGTGTGTGAGTAAAGATCAATAAGATGTGTCTCAATAACTCTTAAATTAATAAATTTCTACTACTGATTTACTAGCTTCTCTGTGTTAGTGGAGTTATAAGTGGTTACATCCAGAATTTACATCAGAATAGGCCCTGCTTGCTTTTTTTGCTGCTGTGAGAACCTGAAAAGACCAGTGAGACCAGAAGTAAAAGACAGCTAGTATCAGTCACTGATAGGTAAAAAGAGACATTAAAGCATTGGTGCAACCACTCTCACAAAGTTTAACTATTGCATGAGCTTCTGTCCCTTAGAAAATAATCTCCTCCCAAAGGTGTGCACCAGGTGATATTTCTGAGAGCAGGGGCTTGTACAGAGCATCACAACTGAGGATGAAACTGAGTGCTGTATGTACTTTTAAAGCAATTGTTGAAAAAGGCCTGGAAAAGATACAAATAAATCCTATTTTGTCAGAAAAAAAACCAAAACCCAAACAACAAACTGCTACCTTTTTTATTGTTAGATAGTATGAAGTTTATAGGTGTCGTCTAGAGTGTAGGTGTCAGCCCCATTCTGAGATAAATAGCAATCCATGGATTTTAATGTGCTTATAAAGACAATGGAAGTGGCTGTGAGCCAAGCACTGGAAGGTGTTTGGCCCTTGGACACTTGAGTGGATCCATGTGTATTAGCCCATCTCCTGATAGGGATGGGTTTGGTTTCTTTTGTTATTTCCCCTGGATTAGATTATTTTTTTGTATTTGTCAATAAAGTCAGGTATTTCCAGGATCAGTTGCTCAAAGGTAGTGAGACTGACCAAAAAAATCAGGGGAGGTTGAAAAGAGAGTAATTTTTAAGGTTCTTGTTTAACTTCTGGGTCCTGGACCTCTTCTTTTGTTTGTTTGTTTTTGTGTGTGTGTGTTTCCAGATTTTCCTCTGAAACCACAGAGCCTGGAAAGTTTCTAGTTTAAAATGCAGGACACAATTTATTCTCAAGAGACCAAGACTTCAGTCTCTTGAGTCCACCAACTATGGTCTTAATAAAACCATTAAATTGCTTAAGATATGCTCTATAATCAGGAAGGCTGTGTTTAATTATATATTTTGGTCCTTGTTCCCAAATACTGCTTCTGCGATTGCCTTAAAATACTTTGAATACTCCTGACGTATACGTTTGTACTGGAAAGAGATTCCAGTCGTGGATTGAAATCTATTTTGTATTTTACTTGGAGCAAAATAAAACCAGAAAGTCTGTCTGCTCCTCCAAAGGCTCCTCCTGGATTCACTGTAAGGTCATAGATACCACAGGAATACAAACAAGTGCAACAGTGCATTGCTCAGAGTAGGAATTGATCTTGTCCCCACAGTGAGCCAGTCAGCATCTGGATTTTTGTAGATGAAACTAGTAAGGGTTGACCTGAAGGAAGAAAAGAACTTTTTCAAATATTTGCCTCTGGTACTTAGACTGGGTCTGTTGATGTTTTCCCCCCTCCATTGCTTTTTGGATGCTGCAAGTCCACTAATAAATTCCATCAGAGCTGAAAGGAGTTACCTGGGTAACTATCAAGGATGCCAGGGGTTAAGTGAGATAATTTATTTTTGATGAAAATCAGAAAAAACAAAATCTGGTTTCTATTCCGTGCATTAATATGCCAGTTAAGCAACTGGAAATATTGTTCAAGGAACATCTAGTTTGTAAATGAATAAGGATTTCAGGCCTGGAGTAGAGGATCTGTGCAAACTGTGCAGTGAAGACTGCTCTGTTAGAGTGTGTGGTTTTGCATAACAGGTGAACTGAAAATGATGGGTATGACAGGAGCTATATTTAAATGAGCCGAGTTGAAAGCAGTGCAAGAATAGAGGAAAATGATATACACAAATCACAGTGAATTCTGTCCTCCACAGATCTATTTCTTTTGTCCCAAGCAAAAATTGCTGTGATGGAACATGAGGAACTAACTTTTGTGACCGAATGAGTCAAAACAACAGTCTGAGTTTGGCAAAGGTACATGCCTTGTGGCATGTGAAGGGGAAAGAAACAAATGTCTTCTGGAAAAAAAAAACTGAGAAAAAGAATAGTTTCATTTTCCAGGACTTCAGAAGGATTCTCAAGGATTTTTTCCTTATGTAGAAGCAAACTTCAAGATCACAATTTCTGGTGTTTTAGGTCAATACAGTCATTGAATTTCTGAAAGGTCAAAGTTGGAATATAAAATACTGTGAATGGGTCTTTATACAACCAAGTTTCTGGGTTTTTGTCAAGTATTTTTGCATATATTTTGGAGTTTCAGCTACTATTGGCTTAAAGAAAGGACCAGGAGAGTGCAGAGCAGGTGATGTTGTTTTGTTCAGCACTGGCTGGGCTGCAGCAGCATGGTGTGAGGATCTCATACTTCCCAGCCTCTGGTACTAGAAAATACATTGTGGTGATTAAAGTCATGGTTTAGGGTATGTTCAAATCAGAGGAGACCCCACAAGGCTGCAGTATCTTTATATTCTCAAGGGAAAGTCCTGGTGTTATCAAACTCAGTGCCAGTCTTGTCACATCAGTGACACCACTCTGCACTGGGGTCAGCCCAGCATCCCCACGCTGCTTCCATCCTCACTCACCACTTCTTTGTACCCTAACCTTAAATACAGCAGTAACGTTGCTCCAGTTTTACTTCTTGACATTACTGAGATGACTTAAATATTTCAAATCATGTTCCTCGGTGGACTCATCAGGTGGGACATACAATAAATTTCATTTTTTTATTTAGGGAGTTTTCACTGCCATTTTTCTAGGCATAAAAGCACTCATGCTTTACGTAGCAATTTATCTTTTTTTTTTTTTTAATTTGCTGTAAAAGTCGAAATGTGCTATTTTTCTGTACTTCCAGACACCTGTAATCTCAGCTGTGCTGCATTGAATTGAATCTCCTATTTGCACTGTTTGGTTTTTTCCCCATTTTCTTTTATGCCATGTGAATCCTGTGTCTGTCTTTGTTACGTCAGGCGTCCACAAGGGACAGTCAGCTTGATCCCCGAGCTCATCCTTTCAGTGAGCATCTACTGCTTACCAGGTTTCCTCCCTAAAGAAATTTCCTAGGTGTTGAGCAAAAATGGTGCATCTTTTTGTTACCTCTCAAGAAGCTTCTGCTGGGATGGACAGTGTGCTGTCTGTTAGCGTTGTATCAGAAAAAGCTGCATTTTTCCTAAGTAGAGCTTTGTTATGAAGTTCATTTGACTGAAAATATTTTGCATGCTTAACTACCTGCTGGTGAATTTTTCTATGCCAAGTAATGTGTCAGGAGCTAGCAGAGCATAGTAAGTTAATTACTTGTGTGCATACTGTGAAGGAAAAGCAAACAGCAAGGCACCGGTGATACGAAGAATGAGACTTCATTTCAGTCACCAGAGATTGTGTTGTTAATGAATCCACTCAATCAGCAGGGAATTGGTTGTGTAGATAAGCCCAGGTATGGCTGTGTACTGATAGGAAGATTAGTCCCTCAACCAAAACATTGTTTTTAGTGAGAGTTTGCTAATATTGAATAGTTTTTCAAAAGCACCGGTGAGATAAAGTAACAGCCTGAATAATTATGGCTGTCTCAAAAAGACATGATGACGCTGATGATCTTCTGATGTGCTCTGCAGACACCATATAAATCCGATATCTTACAGATTTCACAGTGAAGTGATAGACTCCAGATTCCATTTTATGGTGTGTGTCACCGTGGGCTACCAAACCCTGCTGTGACTACTGAGCACAGGGAGGCGTGTTCAGAGCTGGCTGCTGCCTTCCCCACACGGGACAGGGAGGGGTGTGGGAACACCTGCCTTGCTTCCGAGCATCTTTGGTGGCAGCAAGTGAAGATGCTCCCATGGGAGGCAGCTGTGGGAGCTGCAGGCAGTGAGGTGGAAGAACAGGTGATGTTCTTACCTTGCCCTCGGGAAAATTCATCCTGGCAGCCGCTGTATCCCAGAGCCTGCAAGCTGCACTCTGGGGTGACTGTCCCTGAATGAACGGCTCATGAGGAGCTTTTATCCCAGCTAGGGTATCTTTTGGGGTTTTTTTTATTTAACTTGGAGTTTGTGCACCACAGGTACTGTGGGAGTGACTCTCCTGCAGTGCTCTCCCTGACTCCATCCATCACAGCAATTCTTCACTGCCAGCTCTCTGCAGCAGCTGGTTTTCCCCCAGAGCAGCTGCTCAGGTGTTTGTGTGCATTTCCCTGACAAAGGGTGGTGGAATGGACTTCCCTCCTTCCCCTGGCAGAAGGGAAGGAGACTGGGGCAGCAGAGGGGCTGCTGCTCAGTGCCCTCATCCAGCACTGATGGGCTGCTACCTGAAACTCATCTGGAGACAAGGGATACAAGCGAATAAGATCCACATTAGGTCCCTATCATGATTTTGATTTGTTGTGTTTTTTGGCTTTGTTTGATTTTTGGGGAGATTTTTGGTGGATTTGTTTATTTGTTTTTTCCTAACTCTGGACTTTCCTATTGGAAAACTAAAGCTGGTTTGAAACAGTTTAAGCCATGTAGTGGAACATAATGGAAATGACAGATATAGAACAAAAATGAGAAAACAGGTTGTAAATGTTCTCTGTCAGCCACAGAAGCAGTGCCTTCTGATGGAGTACCTCAGGACACTATGGCTGCTTATTGTCTTCCTATTCATTCCTCTTAAATTAATGGCAGAAACATAGACTGAATGTTAATAGAAGTTGAGGGCAGGGTTCACGATGTGTCATTAAGTAAAAGCTAGCAATCTCCCAGCAACTCTCCTGGGAGCTGTTTTACTGGTGCATATCAGTGAAAGGGACAGCTGGATTGAGAAGGCTGTTGGAACAGAGATGCCATGAGGAGCTTAGCTGGGCAAAAGTTGATTTTCACCTAAAAAGGCAATATCGTGGCAAAGCCAGTATTTATCGAGATTTGATGGGTGATTTTGGAGACTGTAGTGTTTTCTGTGATGTGATTAAACTATGAGGTCCTAATCTGGTGGCTGTCTCTGATCAGGTTAGGATCTACAAGGGGTTTTGAAAAGCTGAGGGTGACATGTTTCCACAACAGATAATTTTATCTTCCTGGCTTTATTTTTTAAATCCACCCTCTGCTTAGGACACTTCTGTTTTTTGTAAACCTGAGCCAAAGCAACAAGTGAAAATAATTTTTGTAGTAGGTTTCTTTTGAAATGATGAGTACTTTCAGCAGTGCCTCTGGATAGGTTTTATTGATATCAGCCCTCCCTCCCTTTATTCCCTTTCTATATTGCTCTGTGCTCTCTGTGGGTGTTTTATTAACTTGCATCCTGCAAAAATTCAATAAAAATATACAGTTTTTTCCTGTCTTTCCTCCTCCTTTTGGTTTTTTTTTCATGCTGGCTTTCAGAGACAGAGCTCTGGGGAGGGCTTCTTTGGTTAGTTATGAGGAACAGATGGGAATCAAGGAAAGGTACTTTCTGTTCCTGTACCCACCCAAATTGGAGGTAATTAAGTTACAGTGATGCATCATTTACGTGAGCAGTTTCTTTGGTGAGATCAAGCCTATTAAGGGTACATGTGAGAAGTAATAGGACTCAAGTCGGTGGTGCTTTGAGAAATAACTGGAAATGGGTTTTTTCTAAATGTGTTTGCAGGTACCCTGGCACCAAGATCTGTAGTGGGCCAGTTGAGTTTGCACAGCTTTTTATCCCTGTAGCTCTCTTTAAGTTCTGAGCAATCCTTTCAGCTGCTCTGATGAGAGAGGTGAGCTTCTCCCTTTATAAAGGAAGGGAGTGAAATGGAGCATGTAGCTCCTGGTGGTAGGAAGGAGACAGAGAAGCAAGATGGGAATTTTAGATTTCCTGACGTAAATGTCACGGCTCATTACTGTCACTGTCGTTCAGTGTTCACGTCTGAGCCCCTGGGCAGGTTCAGCAGCATGGGAGCATTGATGCTTCAGCAGGGTCTCAGTCAAGCCCTCAAACAACCCATGATCTCTGATTCAAAAACCACAGAAGTGTTCCTGAGCCCATCATGTCTTTTCTTGCACATTTTCTTCTTGCCTCACTACTCCTGCAGCCTGAGGTGCGTCTCCCACACTTTCAGCTCAGCAAATGCTCCCAGGCTGCTCCCCAGTTTCAACTCCAGATCTTATAGGGACTTTCACCTGCAGTGTGGTGGTAAGATCACAGGCACTGAGTGGCAAGCTGGCTGCTTTTCTTCCTGGCTTTTGCCTGCTCTGGCTGTTGGCAATGGTGGCTATAGTTAGCACTGAGCCAAATTCAGGTCCTCTGGCTTCCTTTTCTTTCAGCAAAGTCTCACTGAAGGCCCCCGAGGCCTCCATCTGCATCCAACAACTCATGGGTGGGAAACTTTCTTGCCCAGTTTCTTCCTTGTTTGCTCAGATTTATTTTCTCAGAGCTTTGTTCACACTGTGCTTTCTCCTTGGAGTCGCACAGATGGAACCACGGTTTACATCAACATTATATGAGCTTGTGCTTTTTCATATGTTTGATTCTATGAAACACCAGACTAATTTCTTCTTTTATCTTTGCTCTCTGGTAGAAATGATGTTTCTTTTCTTTCTCATGGTAAGGTTGATCACCTTTCTGGTGTGTTAGTGCCAGCTCTCAAAGATGGCCTTGGAGAACAAAGCATGAAGCAAGGTGTTACAGAGAAGGGGAGGTTAGCCCAGGGGGATGCATCTGTTCAAGTTTGAGATGTTTTATATTGTGTTTGTCTTACAGTGTTCAGTTCAAGCTTTTTGAGGTGGCAGCTGTTTGCTAGTGAGCTTTGGGAGAATGGAGCTCCTCTTCCTTCTACACCTTTGGGGCACTACAGCAATATAAATACCCGTCCTGCCAAGGTCCATCATTATACAGCTATTGCCCTGTAAATGAAAAAAAGGATAGATGGAAAGGGACCCCCTTCTCCTGAGGATGTGACCTGTCCAATGAACCCATTACTGAAATCTGTGTCTTCCTCCCAACAACACCAAGTGCTCTCACTGAGCTACTGCATTGATTCATAATACATCTTCATTCTGTAATTTCCATTAGGATTTATACTTTTTAAAATTATATTTAGGAAAAAATCCATTTTTATGTCTGTTCATAGTCTTCATAGGGTTTTACTGTACTAGTATAGGAATAGAAGGAAGGTAATTTATGATGCCTTCATATAAATTAATCTCCTGTTTTTTCCTTATATTGTAAGTTATCACCTCGTTTATTATATGCAGCTCAGGGTGAGCAGTTTTTAAAAGGCCTCTGACAGTTATGAAATGAATGGTGTGAGATGTCAGATACGTTTATTAAAAATGTAGAAAATTATAAAAAACAGAGGATGTAGATCTACATTGTCTCAGTCACTTGCCACCAGCAGGCACTTTCAATACCACAATTTATCCTCCCACTCAGTGAGTTCTGCATAATAATTTCATTGATATTGTTGTGCTCTGTGCTCAATGTAAATAATTTTGAAATATTAGTTGTAAAATTCAACAGGTCATTAGGCAAGTCTGTCTAGACTTTATTGTGTGAGACACCCCTGAAAAAGCCCCAAACTATTTTGCCAGCACAGCTAAACTTAGTACCATTTTCAGTTTTGTGTGGTGGTAAATTATTCAGTTCACAAATGCTAAAACTTGAAATGTTTATGGAAAAAGCTTGTTTTAGTAATTACACTTACTCCACTTTTTTGTGAGCTTCCTGCAATGTTAGTCCTAATGTCCTGATGTTTCCTAATGTTGGGTATTTATCATACATTTGTGCCACTGGCAGGTTGATAGGTACAGTGGGAGCTTCATACAAGATTTATGTCGGCTTCATACTTTTTTGAAGAACAAAATTGGGATGCAGAAAGTCTGTATATGAGTGTGGGGGGATATATATTAAAAAAAATCACTGCATTTGTGACTGCGTAATAGAGAATAGTTCACTAAGGAACACAAAGGTTGAAAACATGCATTAAAAACTTCACCGAAGGTAACTGAAGGTTAGGAAGTTTAATTAAAAATCCATCAATAACTGTAGCATCTGTGGATATGAAAATTTAAGGAGAACATGCACGTCACTCAGTCTTTCAGTTTAAAAGCTGCAGACATTATAGGGTAGTTTATATTTAGGAGCATGATTTAAAGCCTTTCTTTGCAATTGCCACATTTTGGCAGTGTGACAGTGTCAGTGGCACTGCTCAGTGATCAGTTTTGAAGAACAGCTTTCCTTCCACAGCCCCATGGCTGGGCAGTGCTGTAGCTGTGGTGGCATTGGTGCTTCTGTGCTGCTGCTGGCTCAGAGGTTGTCTAAATCCAAGCCCTTTTTGTTCCATCTTCCTGTGCTCTGTGTTTGTTCCAACAGGTACAGGTTAAGGTGTGCCTTATCGGAGATACTTGGGGAAAGTTTCTTTCAGATTTTTTGGCTTCTCAGAAAACTGTCCCTGGTTGTTTACACCTTCCCTGTACTGAGCTTGCAGATTGCTTAGACCTGTTTGTGTCTCAGCAAGCTCTTCAGGATCTTGCTCTTGATACTCGGTCTCATTTCTCAAACAGTAATTGGAATTTTCTGCAAGCACGAGTGTCTCATGTTAAACAGAGTGATGACAGAGAATAATAAAATGAAAAGCCCTTTTCCCCTAGGGCAGGAAATCTTTGTTCAAAGCAGCACTGTGGACTCTTTAACTACAGACTCTCCCTCTCCATCCCTTTGATTTTGGTATGCCATCACTTTAGAGCAAGACAGTATAATTTCAGCAACTTTTCCCGCTAATATAATGATTTAACAACCTGGTTGCTTTCTCTGCAATGGGAAGACCTTTGAAAGATGCCACTGATTTTTATCAAGGCTTTCAGGGATTTTTATACCTTTACCTCTGCGGCCTCATGCTAAATCAGTTAGCAAGAGATATGTCATTCAAATCCTTCTTTTCGGCCTTGTATATAAATGCAGTCTTTAGGCCTCATCCTACAGATTTCACTTCATTTCTGCTTTCCACGAGGGGACTGGAGGTGAGAGGAGAGGGTGAAGGGAGGCTGATTTCTCAGCCAGTCTGGACCTGCAGTATGTGCTGTGCCTCCTGTCACTATTTACATGGCTTAAGCACCTTCTCCTGTGCCTTCCTGAACTTACTGATGCTGCTCCTTTTAAATGGCAAACACTGATGATGAGATCTTCTGGCAACAAGTAACAGCTTCAGGTTTTTTGGTCCCAGACAACAGAGAGGAGCACTGGGACTGGGATTTCTGAAGGATCTTAAAACATTTCACTTCTGTAGTGAATTTCACTGATATTTGTTTGTTTAAAACAATTTTTTCTTGTTTGAAAATCCAGCCTGCTATTGAAGTTCGCTGCTTTGTAGCTGAGCAAGGGCACCTCTTCCTTGTTCTTTCTCTGTGTGGAAGAAAGGAACTGATTTTGTTTACTGGTGGTGACATTTCAGTGTTTCAGTCTGGAGATCTGGCTCATGATGGAGCAGTACAAGTAGGGCAGAGACTTGGAGGCAGAGATTCAGATCTGTAGTGTTGCTCAGTAAATGCTGGGATGGTTGGGCAGGTTATAGCTGCCAGTTCATGAAAAGGGAAGCATCTCCATTTATCCAGAGCCTGTAGAACTTAGAGAGGTTCTTACCTGCTGTGGTCCTTGAAGTCTGTAGGCTGCCCCTCCAGAGCTGTGCAGGCTGTTTTTATTTGAAGAGGAAATATTAGTTCATTCCATTGGTCCCTAATAACTGCTTGGATTTGGCCCTAAAGAGACACATATGGAATTTTCTCCCAGATTAAGATGATAGGATAGGATGTCTCCATAAAATGACCAAGCTAATTGCAGAAATGAGGGAATTTGATTGCTTTACAATCATTACCACTTTCACTCAAAAATTAAAAGTAAAGAGGCATTGAGTACAGACAAAGATTTGTCTGAGATATTTCTGTGAAAAAAAATAACCAAGAAGAATGAATAATAAAAAGCCTTTTAAAATTAAAACCCCTAAACTACTTCTTTCCATGCCAGGCCTGAGATATAAAATCACATTTTTGTAAAAATGTTTGGAAAACAAGTGAAATTAAAAATAATTTTTAAAAAGTTTTTTATGAATGAATGATGAAAATCATATTACTGAAAAACTGCTGATTTCTGTTAAACTGTGTCTGTATAAAGGTGTATGTGTTATGCACCAGTTTATATCAGAGCTGATCCATTAATTTAAATGTTACATAAAATCTAGAGAATCCAAATGTTTTTAATAACAGATGTTTTAAACAAAACCTGTGGGAGAAAAACAAATATATTTGATTTTTTTTTTTAAGTGGAAGTTTTTATGCAAGCTTTAATTAGATTTTGGCAGAATACATTACTTTAATGGTTTTTCATTAATGAAGACTGCTCATTGCTTTGTACAGTAAAAAGGAGAAAAATGTAATCTTGGATTATATTTAAGGAGCAGACAGTGTTTTAAAAAACTATTAAAGTTACTGCAGTCATTGACAGAATAATTTTGCATGAGAGAAGACTCTCGGAAGTGTCAGGGGATTAAAGGCAAGGATGGGTGACAACATCTCTGGCCTGAAGTTGGGTTGGGATGTGAGACCCCAGGTGCTGCTGAGCTCCCTGACCCCAGCTCTCCTTTCAGCCTTGGGAGCCAGTGGCCCTTTTGTCCCTGATTTCAGCTGAGGAAATTTGAAGTGCACAGAGTCCTGGCTGCCCCCCAGCACACCCTGCTCATGCATTTGGCTGCTCTGGGGTGGATCCTCCTGCCCCAGTGTGGGCCTTCAGCTGTTGGACCCAAGCCCATGGAGGCTGGACTCTGACTTCAGTTCCTGAACGTGCCAAACATTATCACTTATCATCTTTCTGTGCTGCCTCTGCATCCAATACTGCAGCTCTAGGATGGGGCTGTCTGATGTTTACCTTTGCCTGCAGGTTGTCCCACCAGCTCAGTGGAAATGTGTATTATTTATTAACACAGGTGTGGGCTCTTGGTTTCTGAAAACCGAATTATTTATCAGCCTTAAAAGGCCAACTCAAATTCATTTGAAATTTTATTTGATTTAAGTTACCATGCTTACTGCTGGAAAAATGAAATACAAATAGCCATAAGTTTCTGTGTTTCAGATGGGTAAATGTCACACATAGAATTACAGGATTTCTTTTTTTAACAAGGTTTAAGTGAAACGGAGTCTTTATTTAGTGTCATGTTTTTATTTAAAAGCATTTATTTAAAGTTCTAAAAAACAAAGAATTCAATAAAGCAAGACAGGTGTAACTGCAAATGATTAATGATATAATTCTCAGTACTTTATAAAGTGTCTAACGCTGAAGAGATTTATACAGTGCAGAATGGCAATTGTGCTTTGATGGAAGGAATAGGTAATCAATATCTGCAAGCTTGGAAAAAGTGTTCTATTTCCTCCTCTAATGATATAGGGCTTTTTTGCAAAGCAAGGGTGTCTGGAGCATGAGACACTTGGAAGAAGAATTAATTTGAAATCTGTTGTGGAAGATCAGTTTTAATTGAAACTGCACTTGGATGTCCATGGAAAAAAACAGGCAGTTGAGCCTGAACCCTTCTGACGGCCACCAGGGAATTCATGAATCCCTCCACACTATTCTTGATTACATTTTATAGGTTGTTGAGCGCTTTTTGTTGTTTTTTTGGGTTTTTTTTTCTGGGGTAGCTGCTGTGATTTATTTAGTTTGGTTACAAACTCAAAAGTTTTCCTCTCTCTGCCTGCATTCTCCTCTCTGTGGTTGTTGTTAAAGCTGGGGCAGCCGCAGTTCTGCGCTGCTGGGAATGGAGATGTTGGGGTCGTGGCCTCTGTGTCTGTCTCAAGCTGCAGCCATAATGGTGCAGGTCACATTGCATGTAGTCATTTGCATATCAAAAACTTGGGAAAGAAATTCATGGCAAGCCTAGCCATTTATAAAATCCTGGGCAGATTTTAAGTAGCGGGTCTTGAACCTCTAAAATGGAGCTTAGCCTTATGCCTGTAATTTGTGATGTCAGGACTTGGAGTCACAGCACCAGCACTAAGTTGAGGTTTTGAATTGCTGAGAGAGTTTCATTGCATTCGATTTCTTCTTTTTCTTTAATAATTCAGCACAAGTATGGAAACATTTCATGCATGGAAACTTGCACTGCCACATGAAGAAAGCAGATACTGCTAGGCTTTATTTTGTTAGATTACAGATTTACTAGCAAGTGAAGCTACTGTGTTTATCGAAAGAGATTTATTGCCAATAAATTAATTCAAGCAACTGAAATTAATTTAAGAAAAAAAAGCAGACTTGTTTTGCAAAATGAAACAAAGCCTTCAAAGGTCTGTGAAACACTACATTTCAGCAAGAGTCAGTTCAGGTACCTAAGTCACTTGAGGTTTTAATTCAACATGGTACTTTGTTTGTTTACCCTTATGGCTTATTTTATTCATTTTGACAAGGCAGTTTTCACTGCAAATAGGTTGAGAGCTGGCTATACTTAAAATAAATAAATAAATAATTGTGACAAGATGCATGGAAGAAACTCTACAGTCCCTGTTAAAATAAATCTGCCTACTTAAAAAAAGGGAAAAATTCCTCATTGACACCAGAATACTTTAAAAAGAAAAATTGGAGAGCACAGCTCCTTTTGAATGCACAGCTGAAACCACTGTGATAGCCTCTGTGGGCAGAGTGCTTTTGAAAAGCTCACCCCTTGTTTATAATAAAGCCAAAAAACGAGAGCTGGCGGGTTTGATTATGTGTAGTGCTAAATATTTAAAGCAAATTCCCAAATTTCATGGGGGAGATGCAAGGTTATATGTAAAGTAAATCTGAATTTCTAATTAACTCACTACAAACCAATTACTAAGAGCATTCTGATTGGGAAAAATTAGCTGTGTTTGAGTGGAAGACATTTGGTTTCCCCCATGTAGGGGTCTTATTAACTCTGTTCTCCTTGGTTGTAGTACTTAGGGAAATAACTGAAAGCAGCTCTTGCTGACAATATGAGTTGAACCCCGAGATAAACAAAGCTGATTTTTAACTTGGGCAGATGATGTAAATGATTTTTAAACTATATGCAATTTTGCCTCATTGTACTTGAAAGTTAAATTTTCTTCTTGTCATTTGAGTACCAGACAATATTTGTGTGTGGTGAGTATGGCAAAATCTTGCTCTTGATTAAGTGTCCTGCACCATCTCACAAGAAGAGAGCACGAATGCACTTTGCAGCTAGACAGATTAAAACCCAGGGGCCAAAGAAACTGGCCTTCCCAGCTGCTGAGTTTGGATGCACTAATTGAATATACATATGCTTCTCAGATGCAGGGGTAATAAATGCACATTGGTGCAGCATTTCCTGCTGGCTGCCTACTGGACAGACCTGCTGACTGTGTAGTTCAGAGGTGTGACACAGGTGTGACATCAGGACTCCCAGGAGAGCAGAGTTCAGCTCTGGGTTGTAACTTGGTTTTGGTAGTTGAGCTTTGGCAAATCGCTTCCCTTCTCAGCTGTCAATTTTCCTGTCTTTACATGAGAATAATGTAGCTGATACCTGCTGCAAAGCACTTCAAGAGCCACGAGCAACAAGTGCTTTACAAGAAATCTATGCTGTTATTTCAGGAGCTTAAACCACTGTTGGCACTCATAGGAAGATAAGCTCTCAGTCTCTGCCAATAAAACTTAATCGTTGGAGAGGAAGGGCATAAGAAAAATGTGAAATTCATTTTAGATCCTTCTAAGTGTGGTGCTGAGGGTCCTTGGTGTTCTAGTTCATCTTGGCCTGGTAGGTGGCATGGATGACAAGGTCTTTGCTTCAGACCTCTTATTTTTCTATTTTATTTTAACTGTCCATCAAAACCAGAAAATTCATGTAAGAATAGCAACAAAAGACATATACTGTGTACTCCTGACAGGTCATTGTCCTGTTTGCTTCTTCCAGAGTAGTTGTTTTTCCATTGTTGTTTTTTTCAAATTTACTAACATACATTTAGTTTAATTCTTTCTTTTAATCTTTTCTGGCTTCAAAACCTCCAAAAGAAATGAGATCATTAATAAAGATCATATTACCTTAGCATAGTATTGCAAGAACACAGGTTAATGTGTGTCTGTTACATTATTTGTCCATAATGAAAAGATAAACTATACAGTAATATATCAAGGCTGGAGCTTTAGGGAAGTTCCTGGAGCAACATGGTAATTGATAGCAAATGCACAAGGGAAGCTTGGGAACTGCAGAAAGTTTTATAGAATGGTTGTTTTTAAAAAAGGCCATTCATTACTGCCAGAGGCAAAGTTGGAACACGGCACAAAGCCAAATGCTTTCAGTCTCCTCATAAGTTTACAAGTCTTAACCTCTTTCAAATGTGGGAATTGTAACTGTGGTGGAGTTACCTGGGGAGCTTAATGCTTCATCCTCCCACTTGAGAGCTATCTGGCACTGTTGAGCCACTGGGATGTTGACATGGGTGTTTTTTAACAGGTACCTATGGTCCCGAGCACTGGGTGACTTCCAGTGAGAAGTGTGGGGGCTCTCACCAGTCTCCCATAGACATCACAGACCACCTGGCCCACGTCGGAGAGGAATATCAAGAGCTGCAGCTGGATGGTTTTGACAATGAGTCCTCAAACAAGACTTGGATGAAAAATACAGGAAAAACAGGTATGTTCTCTTCTGCTTGTCTCCATAGCCTGACTGCAGTCAATTAAAAATTCAAGCCATGTTCCACCCTTCTCTTTCTTCATTGTTCTGTTGTTTGGGTTTTTATTCATTTTGTTTTTTTAATGTAATTTTTCAGTAGGAGCCCCTACCTCTGCCTCTGCATTCTATGCAGAGCTAGTTCTGCAGATTGATTTTAAAGGTTTGTTTTTTTTTTTTAAGGGCTGCTTTTTTTTTGGTGGTTTTTTTTTTGTTGTTCTCAGTCTAAACTAATTCTCTTGGTAGTCAGTTATTCCCCAGAATAAAAGACAATTTAAGAGTTTCAAGGTGTAACCTTGAATTATCAGCTTTGGGAGGCTGTAACACCTAATCCAAAAGAATGCTGAGATGCAGGGCTCAGGGGGAAGGAGAGGGGAAGTCTTAGAAATTGGAAGATTTGAGAGAAGAAAGAGCAATAACTGCTCGGGGTAGTGGGGGCTTATTAATGTGTTTCTGATATGATTATAGCACAATGTTCTTCACTGAACTGAATCCTTTTCTGCTCTGTCTGTTCTGGCTTTTAGAGGAAAAAAGAGCAGGCACACATAAGAGTACTGCTTATTTTTACCAAAACAGTTCAACGAAAGGTCAAGGTTGATTTATATGCAAAGCCGCATGCATTTGATTGCTCTTTAATTCTAAAAACATAAAAAGCAGAAATTATAAGGCCACCCTCTTCATTTGACAAGGTCAAGTATTTTTAGGGAATTGGATTATACCACTAATTAATTCAATTTTATTTATTGGAAGTATATTTTTATCTTTATTAACATCTGACATGCATCCCTGTAGTGCTCCCTGTACGATGTCCCCTGTCACAGGGCACGTACCTGCTCTGGAGCTGGTGGCTCAGCTGTGCACACAGCATGACCTCAGATACACCCATCAACTGCAGGGCACTTTGCATCTGAGCCATGGCCTGGAGTCCAGCAAGTGCCTCAGATCCAGCTCTGGCAGTTCAGGATCTTAGCAGGGGCTGTTGCCCCTCAGATGAAATGGAGTGGCAGACTATGAGCCAGTTTTCTTTCACTGCAAATAACATAAACCACCACCAGGCATAGCTAGGGGTTTTGCTGCATTTTTTTTTTTTCCCATCTTCACTGAGAAGTGCTCTTGTTTGCCTTGATATCCTGACTTTGTTGCCCTTGGTAGCAGTATGAGGTTCAGGCAAGGTTGAATGCTATGGAAATTTGGTGCTTAATTAATGTACTCATGTTATGCACCCTGCCCTTAAAGGTCAGAGAGGCTGTTTGTGGTAATCAGCAACAAATGTAGTTAGAAAGACCATGACAAAGTGATGGTGCTGTTCTTCTAAGAAGGATGTTAATGCTATCTCATACATGTAACAGGAACATTGCTGCATATATAATAGGAAACCATGTTAGAATCATTGAATGATTTAGGTGGTAAAAGACCTTTAAGATCATTGATTCCAACCACTAACCCAGTGCTGCTAAGGACACCACTAAACCATGTCCCCAAGTGCCACATCTACACATCTCTTAAATACTTCCAACACTTCCCTGGGTAGCCTATGCCACTGTTGGGCAACCCTTTTGAAATTCTTTCTAATATTCAATCTAAACCTCCCCTGGCAACACTGGAGGCCATTTCTTCTTGTCCTGTCACTTGTTACCTGGGAGAACAGACTGATCCCTCCCTGGCTGCAATCTCCTCTCAGGGAGCTGTAGAGAGCAAGAAGGTCCTCCTGAGCATCCTTTTGTCCAGGCTGAGCCCCCCCAGCTCCCTCAGTGGTTCCTCATCAATCTTGTGCTCCAGACCTGTCCCCAGCTCCGTTGCCTTCTCTGGACACTCCCTCAATGTCCTTCTTGTAGTGAGGGGCCCAAAACTGAGCCCAGTGCTGAGTACAAGGGAACAGTCACTGCCCAGGTCCTGCTGGCCACACTATTCATGGTACAAGAGAACCTTGTTCCCTTGAACTGAAAAGTGTCAGCAGATTTTCTGGTCTTGGTGCAGTTGGCAATGAAAGCTGAAGCTTCAGTCTTCTCTGCTGGGTGATTTTAGCACTGCTGCTATATTTGATTTCCTCACCCATTGGGGTATGGATTTTTGCTGACAAGTTATTGCTTCTCAGAGCAACAGTAACTGTCACTTTTCTTGGTAACTTACGGCCCTTTACTGGTAACGTGAAGACTCTTTTTGCCTTGCTGTCAGCCCTGATTTCTTCTGCTGAGCTCCTAACTCCTCCCTTGCTTTATCAAGTCCCGTTCCTTTTCTTGGTTTTCTGACCTCTTGAAGAAACTTGCCTGACATTAATTTTTAAGGTGGTAAGTGGTAGAGCAGCAAACCAAGCACGATGTTTTGGCTTGTGGGTAGAAGATAGAGGCCGGCTGTGCCATAAATCGCGATGCATTTTGGCAGCCGAGTCTTGGAGCAGATGGCCACACAAGACCTTCGTATTGCAGACTGACAGAGGCAGTAAACTAAATAACTGTTTAAGAAATGGTGATGGATGCAAAGGGCATTTCTCAGCAATTAATGACTGGTTTAAAGAGACAAGGGTCCCTGGGAAAGCTAAAGGCCCTTAACCTTAATGCTCATTAACTGGCAGGAAATATGTTGCTTGGGTTATTGTTATTGCTGTAGGACCTAGTAATTTTTTTTTTATTTATTTATTTTTACGATAGAACAATGAGTTATTTTTAGGCTCTGAAAGGTAATTCTGTTTAGATTTGTTCTGCTCTTTCTTGTTTGTGTCCCCCTCTCTATCAGGTAAAGGGCAGACAATGTACAGAAAGCAACGTTTCATTCAGAAAATGTCAATGGATTTTTTAGGTCTCTGTCTTGGCTAGAAGTGCTTTTGTGCACAATTACGTTGGCAAAGGCACTGAAGTGGGTTCAATTTCATCACTAGGGTAGCTGGCCATAGTATTAAGTGCTAGAGATCACTTGGAGTATGTACACATTTTGTAGTTGTATTTGCATTTATTGTGTTCACACCAAAAACTTCTACAATCAGGAGAATTCTGCTTAGAGAAACTTATTAAAACTTCTACCAGAAATGTGTTTTTGTTAAGTGTCTTTCCTATGTGATGTGCATCACTCTGGCTGGTCCTGACCATCAGAGCTGCTCTGCTCGGGCAGAGGAAGAGCTGCTTTGAGTCCAGGGTTATTTCTGCTCTCACAGGGGTGATGGGCATCCAACACCAGCCCTAAACCTGAAAATGACATCACACTGTTGTGGTCCTGGTGGCTGCACACTGCTTTCTTTGGGTTTGTAATCTCAATCATGTAGTATTTTAAATTAATGGACTTTGGGGCATGATTCCTTGCACTCCACAGAAATCCTGGGATAAAAGCAGTGGCTCCCAAAGCCCAGTAAAGTGACGTTTGGTTATTTCAGTCCTGAATACCTGGGGTCACAGGAAAAGGGGAAAGCTCCTGGCTGGCAGTAAGGGGATGCTGCTTAGCTGGGAAGGTGATGGGAACATGTGTCATACAGCTCAGCAGTGTAAAAAATACTGTAAAATGAACAATTAGATGAACATTCCAGATTGTACATCCTCCTAATTATCCTTTTAATTATTCATCTAAAACAAGTAAAATGACCCCTGACAGAGCCATAAATTATTTGGGAACTATCAAATATTTATTAGATGCAACTGAATCTCCTCAGAGGTTTTTAACAGATGCATGTGAATCTGCTTTGCTGTATTCCTCTTCTCCTACAATTTCATCTATGGAATTTGTAACTAATTGAATGAGATTTTTCACCATTTAAAATACTGCTGAGCTCATTGAGAATTTTTTAAGGGAAGTAGAGAGCAGTGGTGCTTTCAGTCACTTATGTTTCACAGATTTGGTGTAAGCAGACAGTGACTACCAGCAGTACCCTGGCTGACACAGGCAGTGTCCTATAGCCCGTTCTGCACCACCCATCCTCCTACAAAAAGCACTTGGATGCAAAGGGAGTGCCAAAAGAAGCAGAAATCATGGAAGAAAACAGCCCCATGATTTTGCTGGCTCAGTTTAGAAACATCTGAATGTCTCATGCAATTTAGCATTTAGATGGTTTTGACACAAACCGTTTAAAGTTGAGCTGTGTGGAAAAATTGTACCTGAGATGAGGCTGCTGTAGCTCACTGTCAGGGGAGGACACAAAGCCTGGCCTGCAGCAGAGCCTGCACTGAGTCACCAACAGAGAAATAACTTTTATTTCACAAGTAGCTTTTTTGTTTTGTTTTTTTTCAGCAGTGAATAAAATCCTCCTTCTTACATAATAAAATTGGATTTATATTAATGTTCCTGTTGTGATGACACAGTTGGCTTAAGAACATAGAGAAATCCTTGTGGATTTTGCTGTTTCCATTAAAAAAGAAAAAAAAATCCCAAAGCAACCCCACAACTTAAATCACAAGATTCTAAGCACAGCAAGCACTGGTCTGAAATGACTTTTACAGAAACAAAATTCAAATCTTAGTTCTGTTTTTAAGCAATGGTTTTGTGACGGATGAGAAGAAATAATTCAGTGGGGAGTAATTTTTAGGAATGGTGTGTATTAAAATCAGGAGATGCTGGAAAGGAAGGAGATCTTGTAGTGAGAGTAGCAGAAAGGAATTTTTTGAAAGCTGGAATCAGTTCTTGGTTGTGCCACAGGCCTCCCCTCCACCATACGATTCTGCCCTCTGTTTGGACCCATGGCTTTTATTGTTACATAAAATACAAAGACTTTTGGAAGTGAAAAGAGCATACAAAGAAGATCTTTCTGACCCTCATTGAATCACGTAATAATAATATCAGAGTTACTGTAATAAAACCCAGTTCTTATGGAGGATGTCTCACGAGTGTGTCTCAAAAATGTTATTGTGACTCTCCCCATTTTACAGAGAGGAGGAGCAGGGAGGCTAAGGAAAGCACCCAGCATGTCCAGCAGTAGAGGTGGGACAGGGCACAGGCATCCCCACCAACAAAAAAGAGGAAATCCAAGAAACGGGAGACCCATTCTTTTCTACACTTGTGATCTACAGACCTTGAGGGGTTTATAAGGGCAGGGACCATGATCAGCCATTACACTGTGGAACCACATTAAACAGGTTTTGATGAAGTTTTCGTTTAAATTTTAATCAAAGTCCAATAAGGAGGACAAAATGTCCTTGAGAAATTTGGACTTGGGAATTTTCTGTAGTCTGTATAACTTCATAATCACTTCCAGAATTAGCCAACATTACTTGCAGACTGTTTTTTAACCAATCCCTGTAAAGAGGAAAATGATGACCCAACATTTTACATGCATTAGGAGAAGTATTCTGATATAATGAGCAAAAACTGTAACTGTTTCAGAAGAACTGTGCTGAGTTTCTTTCTCGTTGTTCTGTGTGTGCAGTTGCTATCCTGTTGAAGGACGATTATTTTGTCAGTGGTGCCGGGTTACCAGGCAGATTCAAGGCAGAGAAAGTGGAGTTTCACTGGGGTCAAAGCAACGGATCAGCTGGCTCTGAACACAGCATCAACGGCAAGAGGTTCCCCGTTGAGGTGAGTGGAAATGCACGTGCTTGTGTTCTCAGAGAAAACAAAATCAGAATGTATTGCTGTAGTCCGAGGCAACTGTGAAACAGGGCAATGTTTCTTTCAGTGAACATATCACTTTGCAGGCCCTTCCGGCCCTCACACACTCTATCCATCATCTCTCATGTGCCGCTGCAACGTCAGCTCCAAGCTCTGCTTTGCTGGCCTTGCCAGCTCTCGTGTCCCATGGGTTAAGTTGCAAACAGCCACTTTTCTCATTTGTCCTATAAGCTTTCCATGTGTGGGAGGATCTGCTTACAAATATCCACCGAGTGACCTCGTTGTCCTCCAAACCTTTCCTTTCCCATGACGCTGACAAACAGACAGCAGCATTTTGGGAGCCATCGTGCTGAGACCACTGTCTGTCATCGGAATTGCTTCCTTGCACACACACACGGCCTGACCTCTACCTGGATTCAGCTGCTGTCCCTTGCCTGGCACTAACAGGATCTCTCCACAGATCCATGCAAACAGCTCTGGGTTTGCTCTGGAGCCGGCTGGGCCTGAGCCAGCCCCAGCTGAGAGCAGCCCAGCTGTCCCAGGAGCAAGGTCCGGCCTCGGGCACAGCGCCCTGGGGACACAGCCATGTCCAGAGGCAGGGCTGAGCACCTGTGTGAGTGTGGGGACACAGCTTCAGATGGCCCTGGGCAGAGCACAGGGCCAGGCACCTGTGTGAGTGTGGGGACACAGCTTCAGATGGCCCTGGGCAGAGCACAGGGCCAGGCACCTGTGTGTAGCTGACTGCAGGGATGTGTCTTCTTCAGGCCCTGAGTGCAGGCTGGGTGCCCTCGGGTCTTGGCTTGTGACCAGCAGCCCCAGGTCACACTGTGTCACTGCAGTGTTTTCTGTGTCAACAGAGATTGTTGATAGTTTTCACTCCATTGTCAAGATTTTGCATGGTGAGAGAAACAAGAGGTTATCTGGGATTACCTTTGCCTGTGGGTAAGCAGATATGCAGTTCCCAAGTGTGGCGCGTGGTTCCTGAGCAGGTTGCAGGGAGCTGCGCTTGCTTTGCCAGAAAGTTCATGGATGAGCAGAAGTGGTGGTCTTGAGACTTGATTCACCCCCCAGCTTGCAATAATTCATCACATGTGGTTTTAGCCAAGTCACATTTATCAGGAGGTGGGAAGAGGCTTCCAAAGCTCAAAGGGAGCTTGTTAATAGACTCTGGTTCATTTTCAAAACCTCCAATTTTCACCTGTTCAAACTGTCCCACAAGAATCACACAAGAATTAGAAGTTACTTTTTGTCTCCCAATTGTGTACCTGTATGTTGGATTTTCTAAGAGGTAGAGATTTTATTTTTGTCTTCTATTTAATGAGCTTTTCCATTATCATCTCCTTGATTTAGCTGTGATTTCTCACAAGGGGCCACCCCTGAGCAGATGGAGCAAAGGCTCAACCATTGTCATGCTGCCCTGCCTGTCTCAGTTGGCAATACTGGTATTTGTAAACCTCAGGAAGATGCACTTGGGAAATCTACAGAGCCTATACTCCTCCTCTGAAATTTGGGAGAAGTGGAAGGGGTGAAAAAGCCTGGGCCTTCTTGTTTGTGTCTAAAATAGTATTACTACATCAGAAACCCTTTCTTATGATTCCAAGGCTATTTGATGGTGGCTTGATGAATGGAAGCTCTTGTACTTTGGAAATAAACATGTTCCTAAGAAATAATTTTCTTATGGTTAAATATTTTTCCTTTCAATTGTTTAGAATATTAACTTGAAAACTGATGGGAGACTGCCCTTAGGAGTTTATGCTGCTTGCTTATGAATGCTGAGCAAAATAAATTGCTGGATCAGATAGGCTTAGTGTTGATCCTAATAATTTCCAAGTGGCTTGTGTTTGTTGCAATGACATGGACCTCTGGCCTCTGACCTTCCTTGGTATGATGACATTAGCAGAATTCCCACAGCTATTCCTTTACTTTTTTTTTGTTTGATTGTTTTGTTTTTTAAAGGAAACACAGTTTCCAAATCAAGCCTTTCCCTGCTGAGATGCTATCTACCTCCCACACAAGAATTCTGATTTCCAATCACGTGCTGCAAAGGATTTCTGTGTGTGGATTTTGGAGAGTCCAATAGGTCTAAGGTGATAAAATTGAGTCTTTATTGCTGATAGATACAAAACCAGTTTAAATAGTTGAGATTAGACTTCTCTAACAGTTACTGTACATGTATTCTCAGTGGGGCTTTTAATTTGTAATGCTAATTGTCGTGCAGCTTGCAACTGTCTGATGCAACCCCAATTGCCTGATGCTGGGAGGTCTGTGCCAAAAACACTCTACTTCAGTTGAGAAGTAGCATTTCTAGGAAGGCTGTAGAAAGGACAAACCAAGATTCTATCCTACAGAAAGCAAAGCCTAAATCATACTGATAATTCTGAGCTTATGGACACAGGAAAACTTACAGGAGTGTGTAGGTGTTGGCATTCCAGGTCTGCAGCAGTTAGAGTGGCAATGCAGATGATAGGAAACATTTTGTAAGTCTTTATTTTGCAACCAGATGTGGACTATGCACAACCCATTAGTTCCAAAGCACGTCCCAAGGGAACACAGATCAGCTTCATCCATAGAATGAGGTCTGTGCACATTGAGTTTAGAAGTTTTTTCCTCTGGGAAACAGAGTGCTTGCTGGTAGTCTTTTTTTCTTGAAGAGGATACAGAAACTAATTAGAAATGTCAGATATAATACAGAGCATTATAGTTTGACCATGTTGTTTGGTTTTTATTATTACAACTAATGTGTCAGATGGTAAGGCTGTCTACGTTAATTGGTTTCCTTCGTTGAAGCCCATCTGGATCATATTTTTTTATGATTTATATGTTAAATTAGTTAGTAAGATATATGAGAACATCCTTTTGTTTCCTACTTTAAAGGCATGTTGGATCAAAGGCATATTATCTTGCAGTACTTCAATGTCGCATATTGTGACTTCTTTTTAAACTGTGGCACATGTAATGGTATTCTTTCATTATGTGGTCTTGATTGCTTATTTATTGATTAGATTTTCCTTAGTGATACTTGATCTTTATGAAGCCATTACGAGTTTGGCTGTCTCTGAAGCAGCATTTGTGAGCAGAGTTGTCCATGTGCTTCAAACTTCCACATGCATCCAGATTGATACCAGGCCTGGTCAGCATTCATTAGAAACTTCTTTTTCCCCCTCTTTATTTCCACTTTGCAAGCAATATCTGGGTGAGGCCAGGAAGCAGTGCTGTGATGCTGAAGATTAAAGTGATACCATTAGAGTATTGCTGTGTGAGTGGAGTGTGAATCCTAATGAGGACGTGGGCCCTGTGCCAGTTTAGAAAAAGGTCTTTTTTTTTTTTTTTTTTTTTTTTTTTCTCANTTTTTTTTTCTTTTTTAGAGTTAAGAAAAGTTTTTAATGTTTCATTTTCTAAATTTTAATGAATTGCTGACTCCTTTGTATTTTGTTATTGTTCTTCTCCACTATAATTCCTCAGGTTATTTTTTTTCTTTCTGAAGGCGCAGCAATATAAGTGGACATGCAAACGCTAGAAACCACTTGAGTGGAAAAGTGACAAAATTAAAATAAAGAAGATGAGCTTCCCTCAGGCCAGGAGAGAACCCGGGTTCCCCTCATTAGAGCCAAGAGGAGTAATTGCAGCACTTTAATCTCCTATGCCACCAAACTGGTTCCCAGCAGCAGGCAGGGCTTGAGGGAAACCCAATGCTTAATATTTCATAGCAAGTGAGGAGCTGATGTGGCAGTGCTCTGTGTGCTGCTGGAGTGAGGTACCACCATCCCAGCATAACTGTGGGGTTATTTTTTTAATTTTTTCTTAGCTGCCTCATAGTAATTTTTATGCAAAATGCTGCTTATTTCTGTGAAGAGCCGAAATCAGAAGAGTGATTTTAATCATGACTGTGTTAATTTGATGTGAGCTTTGGCTGTTTATGAGCGTTCTCTTTAATGGTGCTAATTGTCAGTTATAATGTGAACACCATTATACAGTACTATACAGTAATTTATTTAGTAAATGAGAATCTTATTCCAAGGACCATACTGCAATATGCCATAGAGACCTTATCCTTTTACTCTTACATGAACAAACTTGCAGTGTTTAGGCTAAATTGCTTCTGAAAGAGCAATGTGATTTCATATCCACAGGTACCAACATGCATGTTTTTGGAAACCTCAAGTTCTTCTCCATTAACAAAAAAAAAAACCCAAAACAAAAACACCCAAAAAACTGACCAAAAAAACCAAAAAAATCCACCCTCACAAACCATCCCAGCAGAAAATGAAGAGCTGACACCCTCTTATGTCAATTAACAAGCTTTTACATTATGTTTATGTATTCATTTTATTAAATTATTATTACAAAACAATAATTTCATTAATAATTCTTGCTGCTCTCTGAGTGTGTTTCTTAGAAGACTTTCTGATGGTGTCTTTGTTCTTGCTACTTCTTTGATTTTCTTCCTTTTCTCTTTGAACCTACATACTGACATCTGGGTGGTCTAGATCTGAATGCTCAGATAACCTTGCCAAAGTTTATCACTCTGTGCTGTTCTACTTCTCATTATATTACCTAAATTCTGATGGTTTGTATTATCATGGGCAGATGACAATCAGTGTCATAAATGTAGAAGAAATGAGTGATATTCTGTGCACAAAACCTTTTACTACAGGGAATAAACTGAGACTAGTTACTCAGTTTATTAGAAGTTTTGGGTTTTTTTGTTTTTTGTTTTATCCTAAATATTAAGACTTTCTATCACACCTAGAATTACCTACAATATACATCCAGCCTTCTGTCCACCTGTGAATGGCAGGGAATATTTACTTCATAATGTTGGAAATGGGACCATTTCTGTTCTGTAATTTTACTCTTGGTGCAGTTGTGAGTCTGTTTGGATTTGCACACACTTTATGACATTAAATGATGACATACCTCATCATGTTCTCTTTGTATACAGGAGAGAACTAATACCCTGTATTGCAGCTGGGTTTATTATTTCTAGCATCTAGCATATTTGGTGGTTGTAATTTTGCAAAGATCTCTACTGCTGATTTCAAGCACAAGTAAAGACTGTGAAACAGGGAGCAAATGTTGGGTTTATTTCCTTATATTTTGTTGCCCTTCAAATTTCCATACCTCCATCTGGCAAGATGTAGCAAAGTAGAAGTCAAACAATGGTAGAGGGGCCTAAGGAGGACCACTGGGAGGATATCACAGTGAGAGACTATGACTGTCTGAAGTAATTTTAGTGTTATATTCTCTCCAAGGACCAACTCCACACTTACAAAGGGATACTTAGAGCTCCCAGTGACTTTGATGGGAGATGTGCTGGTGAAACTGAGTGAGGATTTGGCTCCATACTCATGCTGTCTGTGCTGTGGAGTGTCCAGGGAATTTAGCATGCTCTGCTTATTCCATCTGCATTTCTTACAGCACCTCTGACTTAATCGTTCAGACAAGGAAATGACTTGGGGATTTTCACATTTAATTTCTTTTTCTTCAAAATGACACTTAGCATGGGGTTTTTTTTTGTTTTCTTAATCTTCTCTCTCCCCTTTCTCCAGTCTTCAAGGGTCCAGATAGCCACTGAATACTCTAACATACAATATGCTAGAAAGCCACATCTGCGTCTGTCTTCTCTAAAAAGTCAAATCTACATCTCTGTCTTATCTCCAGTAAAGTGAGATTTTTTTTTTTTTCCTGGAGTCTCTAGGCTTTACTCCTTTTTGCTCTTCACTGCTTTTAAATCTTGTTCAAGTTTCTCTTTGTCAGGAAAGCAGTGTGTCATCATTTTAAAAACATAAAATGGATGGATATGTTGAACACATGGCTGAGTTTCCATCTTGTTTCACTGTGAGTAGTGCAAATTAAACATCATCTTATCACTGTCTGGTTTACTGCTTTATTTTCCTTAGTGTAGCTGGTACACTGCCTCCTCTCAGTTGTCTTTAGTGTCTCCCATATACTGACAGGAGAGTCAGTTGAGACTTTAATTAATGACTTTATTGTAATCAAGGTTCCATTTTAGTGCAGAATGCTCCATCTTGTAGTAGTGAAATATTTAGTCTCCATCTGGCTGATCTTTTCTGTGAATGTCCCATGATAATTAAGAAGAAACAGGAGAGGATGGTCTGAAATTAAATATGTTTAGTGGAGGGGTTAGTGTATCCTGGGACTGTTCATGTAGAGACTCAGACAAAATTTAGGAATGGAGCAGCAGTTTGGTTTTATGGCTGCATCCTCCTGCTGTCTGCCAGGCCCCAGTAATTTCTAGACTGAATTGCAAATGTTACAATGCATCCAGGGTTTTATTTTGAACTAACTATCCAGTAGCATGAATCAGAGATAACCCTTTTCATTGTGGCTGGGAATGTCCCGCTTTCCCCAAAGGATTTTGACTGACTTGTTGAAAAGGTCAGAGGCAGTAGCACTACACTGCAATTACAGTATGTTAATGATGAGCTAAGAGTTGTACATTCTTCTTAACATAAGTCCCTGATTTTCTACATGATTAATTGGAACCTGGAAAGACTGACAAGGAGAAGGAGGATCAGATGGGGTGAAAATAAGAGATAAGAGGCTGACAGCCAGCTCTTGTTGTAAAGGAGAGTTATTTTGAATAGGAGAAAAAATCAATACAAAGGTTGGAGAATTTTACAGAGTTGTAAGAGCTACTTTAATGAAAGGTAGCAGATTCAATAGGATTGTTACTTGAAATGTAGGATTGTCTGAGTTAGAAAAATGGGACTGTCTCTCCCCAGCTGTAAAGGTGAGCTCTGCATGCTGAGCTTCCTGTGTACTTAGTCCACTGGATTTACTGGCATTTGCTCTGGGCACTCAGTGTGACCAAAAAAGGGGGAGAAATATGTAGGGGAGCTTACTGAATCCTGTTCTGGAAAAGTTACTTCATTATGGGAGGAGAAGGAAGAGGACAGCTGGTGGTAGCTGTTTCTGCTGCTTCAGCACATTAGGTAGCTGCCATGTGAGAGTGTCTAGCAGTCTCCTGCAAGGAAGAGTGGTTCATTATGAGAGGGTGGCTTCATCTGCCCTGACTGTGATGAACACCCCAGGTGTTTGGTGGACTTGAAAGGGTGTTTAGAATGAACTGTTCTCTTACACAATCATGTCAGCTTCCTCCCCCCAGCAGTGATGGTGAGAGGTGAGTGCAGGTAGGGAGGCTGTGCACTGAGGCTTTCTAACCTGGCTTAGAGGTGAGGTGAGAAATCAGCTGAACCTCAGCATCAAACACATCTTGGACAGAAACACTTAGTCTGGATAGAAAAGGGGGATTCAGCTGTGCTGCAAAAGAAACTTACTCCTGCAACTATTAAAGTGGCTGTTTGATTGCTCTCAGTAGAAATGGCCACTTCAATCCTAAACAGGGAATCAAGTTTTTGAGAATTGCTCGTAGCTTTTGAAGTTTGGGAACTCAAAATGCCAGAAGGCAATTTTTGCAGGTTCCAGTGCACAGCCATGAAGCGTGTGAGGCTTCCAGGGAGGGGAGCTGCAGGACCCTCAAGTGTGTCTGGGCTGTGGGCTCTGAGCACTAGGACAGGTGCACACTCCATGCTGTGCCAGGCTGGCTGCACGTGAGGGTCCTGGCACGCTGGTTAGAAACATGTTAGGCTTGAAAAGTGCTCAGCACAGCCCCTTTCCATTGGGCAAGTCCTACAGTCTTTGCAATGGAGATTGTGAGACCCTTCATGATTATCCCAATAGACTCTCTGGAAATAACAAAGAGGGATGATATTTAGGGAGTGAAGGATAAAAGAGACGTTGCAAAATATGTCAAGAAGAGATAATGTTTCCTTGGCACACAAAAAGATCAAAACAAAACCTTAATGTGGTTAATGGGCTGGTTGGTAGCTGTCGGAAGGTATTTCCCGTGGAAGTCATTTCACTGGGCCTCAAACAATCAGAATAGATTTCACTAATGTTAATCATGATTTAAGGCAGCAAGCAGGAAATGATTTAAATTGTCTATTATACTGGTGCTTTACTGATTGCATTTTACTTCTTCTGGGTTTTGTTTGGGGGTTTTTTCCTGAAGAATTTTAAACAGTTGCTATAATTTTGTGCCAAGAGAATAAATTATGTCAGACATGTTTTTTGCTGTGAGAAAATTCAGTACATTTATTCAGACACTTTTTTTTTTTTTTGTCCTTTTCAGTGTTAAAGAACTGCATTGTAAAGTATGACTACCAAAAGCTTGTGTAAACCAGAAAGGAAGACTCATCTTCTTGGCTGGTTATTTGTGTATCCAAAAAAACGTTTAGAACTGATTTTCCAATGCAGGTCACCAAAAGGCTTTTTAATTCCAAGGGGGAACAGGCTGTGGAATATATTCATTGTGAACTGTGCTGATCAGTAGTATCATATTTACCTTCTTGCCCTTCCACCTGAATCCCTTTGCAGTTTCTTATATATTGAATCTAAAAGCTCTTTGGATAAAGAATATCTCTTTGCTGGCTTTGTGCAGCACTTGCCCCAGAGGAATTCCTGCTCTGGGATGCAGCAATATGAGCATAATCCTTGTTATTTTCCCAGTTCAAAGGCATTGTATTTCCAGACAGGATGGGAAGGTTAACTAAAGTTGAAAAAGGATCTAAAACACAGCTAGAGTTTACTGTCTGGTAGAAAAGAAATACAAATCAAGTAGCTGGAAACAAGAAAAAAATGTATTTGTTTGCTCATGCTTTGAGACTCTCGTCTTTCCATAAAGAAAAAACAATTTGGTAAAAATAGTTGTATCCCTGAATGTGTGTCCTCTTACTTCCTGTTTCTCTATGTGGCTTAATAAAAAAAATTCTTTTTTTCCCTAAATAATTGAGCTTTTCAGCACATTCCGCGAATGTCCAATAATGCCCTTTTCTATCACTGTCCCATCTAGGCTGGCTGTCAGCAGGAGGGGCTTTCCTTTATCCTCTGCCTTCAGAGAGGAGGCAAAGTGGGCTGATATTTCCAGGAAATGGCTGCAGCTGCCTTCAGTGTTCACTGCCTTTGTTAGCAAACCCCACAAAGACACTTGGCTATTGTTGGCCATTGGCCATTCCAGAGTTTTCTTTATAAAACATAGCCCTGATCTACGTGTGTGTAAGAAATACAAATTTAGGCTTCTTATTTGAGCTAGAAATACCAGGTGGGAGAGAGCTTTTCCCCTACAGTGGGATAACAGTTTTTTAATGGTTTCTTCAAGCGCAGAAAATGGCACCTGGTCTGCCAAAAGAGCATTAGTTTCTCCAGAGGGGATTGTTAATTGTCCAGGAAAAGAAGATTGAGAGTGTTTCCCTAATAAATCAGGGATGAATCATTCTTCTCTAGGACTAGGAGCAGATTTGACTTTTTTTTACAGACTCTTGGGGGCCAAATGCAGGGTGGAGAAGCCAACTTGCTTACCCCAAGTGGTGAGTGTAATTTGAAAAATGAAAACATACATTAGTACATCTATCACATTACATTTGTTATGAAATGGAGAGAGAGATCTTAAGAATTTGATCATGCCATAAAGGGATGAAATTTCTTTAATTTTGTCACTTTTGCCCTTATATACATTTTTTACTACTTTCTGTGTTTTGAAGTTCAGAACTGCAATAGTGTTTGTGTTTGCTCTTTACCTTAACCAGATCACTATAAGGGTGATTTTAGTTGGTCTTTATACCTACATAAAGCGATTCCATTCCTTCAGGGCAGTAGTGCCTACAAATAAGATAACAAATTCAATACTCAATGTCTGCATGCAGTGCTCAGGGGGGTTTTCAAAGAGTAGAAGGTTTAGCTCTTTAAAATGCAAAACTAGCCTCAGATGAGTAATCAAAATCACAGCATTCCTTTAAAAAGAAGAGGAAAGCCTCTTTTGCTTAATTTCTCATCAGCTTTGGTTGAGGGGGGAATTCTGTGCTCCTTTCTCTGTGGTCTGTGTCCTCCTGGATCAGGTTAGTGCTCTTGAGGGAGTTGAGTGACATGTTTGATCCTGTGGTGGCATGTTCCAGACAGGACCATAATATCTCTTAAGTAAAAGAATTGTCATTACATCCAGTTCAAAATAGGAGATAGGCAACAGCAGGATGATTTTGAAAATGATTCACTTGAAATTCTTTGCTTAAGAGCTCTCATTCTGTTCGGGAGGCAGGAACGTGAGCACTCACTTAATGAGCTGCATTCAAAATATGAAATTTCAAGAGAGTGAAAGTAAAACCCAGTATTTCCTGAGCATAAACTGAGTCACCCATCCTCAAGTCCTTACTTAAGTCCTTCTCTTCAACCTCATCTAATATTCCCCTTGCTCCCTGTTTAACTAGGAAAAATGCAAATTCCTGAAGTAGAGCCTTTCGTACATACCAGTCCTTGATGTTAAAGCCTGAGCTCTTTACTCAGCAATGCTGGAATCTACAGGCTGGTGTTGATGGAATAGCATTTCTGAAAGCCTGGTGGCCCTCCCACTGAACCATATGGTGATTTATCAGACAGTTTGGCAGTAACAAGACCAAGACCCAAGTTGGTCAAGTCTGAAAATGCATATTCCTTATGTTGTTTCTGATAATATGTTTCTGTTCTGTTCCTTTTGTGTAGCCTTGAGCTGTGTGTCCCCTGGAAGGGAATTGCTGTATTTCCAGGGTATAGGATTACAGTGTTACAGGTTAGCCTTTCAAGAAACTGAAAGCATCAGTTTCTGGATTTTTGCAGCTCAAATGGCTGTTGTGTTTGTCCATTTTAAAGAAAAGAGATATGAAATATATGAAAGCTCTCAACTCTGAGGAGTTTGAACATGAGACCATGTCACAGGAAATAAATGTTTTCTGTAGAAGAAAAGCAAGCTCTCATTTCAAAGAAAGTTTCCTAGCAAACTGTTTTGGTTTGCTTAGCACTTGCCACACATGATCTCTGACATAATATTGCTGCATTATTAGCAGAGTTAGTTCAGATGTTTTCCCATCACACTTAAGTGAGGTAGCCGTGGAAAGCATTCTGGTAACACTACAGGGAATAATTTGGCAGCAGTCAGAAGCTAGAACTGAAAAAGGGCAGTGGGAGAGAAATAATTAGTAAAGATAATTGTCAGACCTTGACAACCTGGTGTGTCTTTCTAGCAGTGAGTGGATTCACCTGACAACCAGAGATAGCCATCTGATAATGGCACTCATAAGATCAATACATCGATACTGTATCCTTGAAACAGTATTTAAAATCTGTTCTTAGATTCATTTCTTTACTTCTGTAAAGTTATAGCAATCTGGGATTTGAGATAATGCATTCATTACAGCCTTATTGGACCTTCTTTATTTGCTGTATTTTAATGCATCTGTGGTGATTGCTGAAGAAAGATGCCCAGTGAGCTTAATCTGCTTATGCTTTACAAAGAAAGGATGCTGAGGAGATTAAAATGGGGCCTCATACTGAACAAGTTCAAGAGTTTGCTGTGCTCACAATGCCTGGGAGTTTTCTGCAAGAGTTATTTTGAATTTAGAGCTTCCCTGATGCTGGCTCTGCTGACCTCATGGAAAAAGGAGGAGCAGGAGCTGGGCACAGCTGAGATTTTGCTTTTGTAGATTGAGATTGTGCCCAGGCTCTAATAATGCAAAATTATTGCTGGGTTAAACATGATGCTGCTTCTTTGTGTTAATGTTTCCTGCTCTTCCACATCTCTTCTCATAGCAGAGAACTATTTGTGGGATTTTGATGCATATCCCAGGACCCAGAAATAGTGTGTGTGTGGTCAAAATAATGCCCATGCAAATAATTAACCTGTAGATAAGTATGGCAAGAGATTTAGTTCTGCTCCTCTAAGTATACTCACCAGATTTCCCCAACTGCGTGTATGTCAGGTGAATTGAAATGGACTGGAAATTTTATTTTTGATCACTTCTGCTGTGAAGGACTGGAGACATTCAACAGAACAATATCACTTCCCTGACTGCATCACGTATATGTGCCATCTCTAGCAAAGGAGGAGCTCATGTTGAAAACAACCTATTTATCTAACAACACCAAGAAAAAATCGTTGTTATGATAAAGACTGTAAAGATCAGTGGCTGCCCTCTGAGTGCCTGAGAGGAATTATTTGTACCTCTGCCTCTAATTATTGACGGGCGCTTCGTTGCAGGGCTGTTGCTGTCCCTGCTGTGCCACCGCCGGCTTCACTGGCAGGTGGAAAATTCAGCACTTTCATAACCAGTGGGTTTTGTTCGTTTTAAGAAGATTATGGCATGAAAGATGGAGGAGGAGATCAGAACTGGCAGGAAGCTGTAATTTGAATAGGACCTTCAATTTGACACATGTTATGTCCTTAAGAAAGGAGTCGGTGCCTGGTTTTGTTGACAGGTGTGGCGACAGCTTTGAGGGATGACAGGCACTTCACTGAATCACTAAATTGATTTGATAATCAGTAAGTGAATTTGCTAAGAGCAGGTACTACTTGCCTTCTTTGGGGCTTGGTTAACTTAGTGACAGCTTATTTTAAATGTACTAGGAGGCCGTAGTTTATTTTTCCTTTCTTTTCTGGGAAGAATCCCACACAGAGCCAAATAAAAGAAGCCGTTTCTCCTCTTTGGCTGTAAAACCAACCTGAAGATGGCCAGACCTCTTTTACAAAGAAGCTGCTGTCCCAGGTTAAGCTATCTCCATTTTCTCCAGATAGTAGTGATCATCATCAGCCACAAGTGTTTGTCCTCTCGATGTGGCTGCAGCATTTGACCTCCATTGCCTTCCCTAGGCTGAGGGCGTCAGCTTTGCAGCAGCCTGGGACTCGCTCGGAGCCTTGGTAACAGCCTTGCTCCCACCTGCTCCTGCACCTTGCTCCAGCTGCTCATTCCCAGCTAGCCTGGTAACCCATGGACTTTTTCTCCTTTGGAGCACAAAGAGAAGGTTAATCCCTTCCTTGGTGGCACAGTGGCCCAGCCCCACACCAGAAGGGTGGGCAGGTGCCATGCGCTGGGGTGCAGGCAGCAGTGGCTGGAGGGGATCTCCCTCAGGTGTAACCTTTGGGCTGTTTGTGAGCTCATGGCTGGATCTGCAGTTGCCTCCCCATTAGTTCTGCTGTTTACTGTGGCAACTTAACACAGGACAGATTGGTCAAATTAAGATGTTCTGCCTCTAGCATCAGGCATACAGAACAGAGTTTATGTTGGTTTGTACTGGAGCTGTTCAGAAGGGGAGTTTTGCTTCAGGCATTTTTGAAAGGCGATAGAATTTGTCAAAGTTCAGTATGGATTTATTTTATGATTCCTCAGCAATGTCTGTATAGTTTGCTTGGGTTCAGATAAAAAATATTTGTGGTCTAGGTAACTTTACAAATCAGAGATTTTTTTTTTTTTTCTTTTGTGCATTTATAGTTGTCCTCTCTTCTTAAGACATAAATTGAATTTGTGTTCTTCATACTATGGTGCTCAAACGATTTCCTCTTCAACAAAGAGTACGTAACAAAGGTTAAAAATTATTTTTGCAATCCAAGCATTTAAGTATACATTACTATCTGTTTTAGGGATGGATAATCAATGTAAAAAATGATACTTCCTTGTATTCCTAATAGGTCACTGTGTAAATATCCATAATGGAATCGATCCCCTAGGTTATGGCAACCATTAGTAGAGAAGGGGTTTCACAATTAATGTATCAGACATTTGTCTTTCCTACTTACATGCAAAATTATTATTTATTGATTATTTTCAATCCAGGTTAATGATGTTGAAGAGGTTTCAGTGTCTCAATTTGAAGTACTTAAAGTGCGCTTCAACAGAATTATCATATCCCTTTCAAGAAGTTGTGACTCATATCTGATAAGTGATTTTCCTCTGCATTCTCTCTCATTTATATACACATACATACATATAATTCATAAAATAAGGGTGTTGGCACACCTAGAAAGTTGTCGGTGCCATATGAATGAATGGTTGTGTAAAATGATTGTATTTTCCCCATTACCTGAAAGCATGTGTAAAACCAGACTGTATGCACAAAGACTTGCTCGTATAAAGCTCTTTGCAATAATAATGAGCAGAGGGAAGTATATTAAAAACGTATATTAAGTGACTTAGGATCCTGTGTCCCATTTGGAAAGGGACCTGGCACATGGCTCTGGGTAGTTTCATGGTGGCTTCCTCAGTTCCCAAAAGTCAAAACATCAAGGTAATTGTTAGTCCTGGAAGAGCTTGATCTCTGCTCTGGCCCCATTGGTACGTGTCTGTGTAACTACCCTGCTGTCTTGTAGAAAGAGGTCTCTAAAAAGAGAAAGATCCCTGTCCCACCACAGTCAGAAGGGACAAAGGACTGGCCAGTTGAGGCAAATGCAGTCTGGGTTTTCTATTAAAAATGGTGGACGTTTTCTTCTTCTGATACACGATCCAAATGAAACCAAGATCCAGAAAGTAAGTCCATTTCAATTCCAAAGGGTGTTGAGCTGAAGTGCTTGCCTCCATGTGTCTGTGCACACAGGCAGGAGGTGGAGGCTCAGTGGCAGCTCGGGGAGGTGGTGGCCTCACTGCAGAGCCCTGGGTCTGAATTCCCTGGGTGGGAATTCTCTGCACTGTTCACAGGCAGAGCTGGCATTTGCTGCTTCAAGTGCTGAGTGTGAGCTCAGAGCCTATAGGGCTGACATCTGCTTTGCAGTGAAACTCTGCACTGGAAGCTGACATCAGCCCTCTGTGCTGCTTTAAATTCATATTTTCCTTGAAAAAAAAAAAATCTGGTATTTCAGTGAAGGTTTGATATTTTTAAAAAATTATTATTTTATTTGTGAGTCTCCTAGTCATTTTCCTGATGAAGTGTCAGCCCTTTTTCAATGAGTTTAAGCCTACTGACAGTAGACTGACTTTTCTTAATTATCCTTTTTAGACCCCTTTAAATTAGTCCCCCAGGGGTCTGTGAACCTTATATTGAAAATGACATCTTTAATATTTCCTTACTAAATACAAAGAGTTGTCCAGGGATGCTGATTCACAGAAGATTGTTAACTCCCCCTGGAAAACAAAAGAATCAGATTTGAAGTGGCAGTACATCTGAGGAACTGGGGCACAGTGTGGAGGAAGAGGAGAGTGGCCATCAGATGTGACCATGGCTTTGTCCATGCTGGGAAGAGGAGACTGTGGGAGGGGAAAAAGCATTTGAAGCCATTGAACCCATGCATAAATGTATAGCTTTCAAATAGCTAATTTTTTATGTCATAAAAGAAAACTGGCTAGGGCTGGTTCCTTTTTTATAGCCCTGTCATAAACTCTGAAAAATTAGGTTTATAATTTATGATCTGAAACCACCTTAACTGTTGCAATACAAACAGCATCACTGTAGTGCAGTTTATTTCTAAAATGCCTCCGGTGAAAATATTGCAGTGCCATAATTAACTAATACCAAGATCCCGTTCGTGTCGCTTTCTCTGCTTTCCCCAGAATTATGCAGTTAGTATAAATCCTCAAGGCTTGGAAGATGGCTTCAGAATAATCTTACATCGCCATGTCAGTTAAGACAATCACTAATAGTGTTTCTGTGGCTCTTGAAGTCAGTCCCATCACTGGTTGGATTTATAAGGAGTGAGTTACATAGTTTTTATTTATGTCTATATATGCATGCATGTGTCTGTGCATACAAAAAAAAAAAAGGAAGTAAAAAAGTAGTACAGGGGAGAACAGCGTGCCTGCTGTCTCCTAATTACTTTGTTTTTTGATATCTCAGCAACACTGATCTTTCAAAATGATCTCTTGCTGGTGGCATCAGTTTTATGTTGGAAAATATTCCTGCAATTCTGGCGATGATAAACTAATTACAGACTATACATTTTTAATGATTTAATCTCCTGTCATATTCCTAGAGAGAAGTGATCCTGATTCCAAACAAATCTCTCATGCATGACCAAACACTCATCACGAAATGTATGGTTTTCATTAAACCTCATTGTTAATAAAGGCTTAGGGTTGTTTTGTTAAAACGGGGAGATGTTGGGGAGTAAAAGCATGCTGGAAGATTGCTGTAATAATGCTGCAGTAAGTGTTTGGAATTACAGAGTTCCCAGCAACATTCCAGTGACATGTGCCTCCCATGACAGGGGGCTCCTGACAAGCTGTGTGTAATGCCAGGGCCACACGTGTCAGAGGGGTTTCCATGGGTGGTGCTTAGAAAGGTGCAGTCCTGTTCCTTGGTCTGTGCCAGGAATCCAGGTTTGTGTCACTTGCCCCATCGATGTTAGTGCCTAGGTTTAGGAATGATGATTAGTCAAGCAGTAGGTCAAAAAAACAGCTTCAAGAGATGCCCTTCTTTAAGATGCTGAGGTCTCTGCTCTGTGCCCTGCTGCTGCACAAGTGCACTTTATACCCTTGTGCCACTTCGGCTCAGCGCTGTGCGCCTTGGTGGGGATCTGCTTTTTAACTTTGCATAAAGACTAAAGAGATGCACCTTGGCCTCTGACTGGGGTCAGGGGTGGTGCTGCAAAGGGGGAACATAAAGCAATCATTTCCTTTGCATCTGCTGGAGGGAGTGGGTCTGTAATGCCTTTCAGCAGCAGCTCCTGTAATTGGGCATCAGATCCAGAAGTGAAAGAGGGTCGTGATTCTCTTGAGAGCACAGATGTGAGAGGTATTGGAAAGATGACAGAGAAAAACAATTGTTAGAAATTTCTTTTACCTATGGGAGAAATGTCAAGTAATTTCAGTGAGCTGTAAACATCCCTGCCATTTTCGCTTGCTTTCAGGTGCTTTTGCCCCTTTCCCAGAGAGCTGTTTTCTTGATTTTAATGACTCCAATCTTTAGGAAGTCTGAAGATAAGAACAGCATTTAGAGAAGGCATTTAAAGCAAATTTCGATATACCTGCACTGACTGGTGCACTGGTAACAATCTGAGTCAGATGCACACACATTCACACAGCTAATAAAAAACAGGGCCTAGAATTACTCAACCCAGAGAAGTGAGCGTGGGCAGGGTGAATTAAGGTTCCTGTGAACTTTTTGTGGTTTTCCTGGCACAGTGATGATGAAACTATTATTATGAACTAGAACTCCAATTTTATTAATGTTCTGAAGTATGGAAGGAAGCAACAAATCTGATTTAAGAGAAGACATTTGTCTTGGCAGTGTGATTTACTCCAGGGTTGTAAATTTGACATGATGGAGACTAAAATGTACTGAAACTTAAATTTCTCCCATATCTCACTCAAAGTCAAATGATTTAAATACCAGAATATGAGAAATGACATGTATCCTTGGATGCAAATATAGTTTTGGTGCTGAAGATTTTAATTTCACGTCTGAAGAAATTTATCAATTTGAGGATGAAACTTCTAGGAAAACAAAGATCAGAATTTCCAGACCTGGTGTGGGGATGCATCTCTGTCTCCTGCAGTGAAGATTTCCTGCCTGGTAACCTCCTGTAATGGGTCCATAAATGGTGAAACAGGTATTATGGAAGGTGAAATCTGCTTTACTGACACAGATCCTGCTAATGCTCCTGTCCTGCCCTGCTCACCACGCTCCTCTCTGGCACTGTGCCTGCCCTGTCTCCTGTGCTGTACAAATGTGTCCAGGGCAGAATACTATAACAGGTTAAAGTACAAGCTATTAACAGACCCAAACATAGCTGGGGTGGGAGAGTGAGTTGGTGTAGCAGGCAGAGTTAGTGTAGGAGGCTCAGCCCCCTGCACAATCCAGCATCGAGCATCCTGGTTGCTCTTGGCTTGGGGGAATTCATTGCTGGGATTCTGCCCTCTTAGGACCAGCTTGGGTAGATGGACCAAACCTTAGTCCCTGCTTTGGCCTCTTCACTGTGATTTTCCACTTTGTTCAGTACTTGTTTTGCACTGTCCTGAGGGTCACCAAATTCTGGGGATCATTTGCCCTCTGAAGGGAGCCTGTCCTTCCACTGAGGATGCAGGGAATTAATGGTGTTACTCCACTCCTCACTTTCTTACGTGTCAGAGGTGCCTGAAGTTTATTTTCAGGCTTTGACCTTTTGGTAATCACCAGAGATGCTTATTCCCTGATGAACATAAACTTAACCCAGTGGCTATATGATCAGTCTGGCAGAGCAGTAATTCTCCTATTCATTTCCTGAGTAATGTCTTTTAAAAATCCCCATATTCTGGAAGTAAAAACCAGAGCTTAATATTTTTTTTACTATTTTTTAAGATAAACCGGTAACTTTTATGGCCTTACTCTGTGATTCCATGAAATGGGATTAATTCCTTAGCAGCAGTGGACCTGCTCTGTCAGTTCAATAAAAGTAATGTGGACAATTTCAGTCTATTACTTTTAAATTAACTCAGCCCATATGACTCTTCCTAATACACTGCCACCTTGTGAAAAACAGGGTTGCATTTTATTGATTCATGTGATAGATGAGAATATTAAGTGTTCCCTGGCAAACAGCACCCCAAACAACACAAGGCTCTTAGGCATGCCAGGACTGGGGAACTAATTATGCTGAGACAGAAGAGATTATTTTACTCCTATGATGTAAAATGGAAAAAATATTAAAATAACTTTATAGCTTAAAAAAACTCCAAAAACCCAGCACTCCTCCTTCATCCCCCCCACAGCCTGGCTGTTACATTTTTTCTTGCCATATTTTCAGTCAGTTTCTGAAAATGCAGAATTGAAGAAGGTCATTGGGAGGGAATAAGAAAGAAACTGAAGCAGGGAAAAGCTCGAACCAGTGAAGGTAAAGGAAATGAAAAGAGGCCCTTGTAACACAGCACACCAGATATGGCAGTGTGTGTAGCAGCCTTGTTTCCACAAAGTAAGAGAGATTAACAGGTATTGCCCCTTCAGAGATCCAAACTTATCAAAAAGATTGCTTGTTAAATTTTTACTTGGTGAAAAATGAAGTCTGGATAAGCTGGTGTGATGATCCTTTGAGGACATTCTAGAATAATTGTAATAATGCATTAAAATGTCACTAGGGGAAATGATTAATTGGAATTGCCTTCATTTTTCTCCTCCATTTACTTGCATTCCTGTCCTTAGTTCCTTATATAAAAAATAAAAATAGTAACATACAGTGCTACCATTATGTATGAAGTCTTTTATTAATTCACAGTGACATATGTGAAGCCTTGCTACTGACACTTGTGGAGTTACATGCCCACTACTCCAATTGCTTTATTAATGTTTTGACTTTCAGCATAAAAGCCAAAACACTGTAAAATTCTGCTCATGGTAATGACATATATCATTCTGTAGCAAAAAACCTGGTGGGTTGTTTGCTGGCTGTCTTGGTTTGTTCTTTCCAGAGCACAGAACATGATTTTCAGGTATTTTTCTCTCTTGTCCTCATTTATCAAGGACTTACCCAAGCCAGCACACTGTGCAAAGGAAAGATCAGTGGTAGAGGTGACTTTTGTTCTTGAGGCTCTAAAACACAAGCAAAGTGGGAGTAAATGACAGACAGCTGTAACAGAAGCAAGAGAAACTGGAAGCAGGAAGTTTATTTTCATGAACTCTTGCCTGTGCCTGGTGGTTCACTCCTCCAAATGATGAGCTTTAAAATAGGCTGTGGGGCCAGCATCCGAAACTTGACCTTGTGTGGGTGCATTTTCCCTCTGTGCCTTTTCCTACATAAAAACTATGTGGTATTCAGGAGGGGAAACTCAGCCAGTATTTTTTTTTTTTAGGTGGTTTTTTTTTTTTATTTCATCAAATGCTCTCAAGGAGACGAAAAAAGCAGCATTACAAATAAGTAAAATAAGTAATCTGATTGTTGCTTTAGGTATGTTTCTGCTCATTTTAGTTTGTTGTCATTCAGTTTGATTCACTGAACTGATTCAATTTTAATGGTTCACTTATGCATGCAACTACCTGGAAAAAAAGATTAAAAAATGCCCCTAAAGCAAATCTTACTGAGATTCTGGTCAAAAAAGGATCATAAATAAGCAGAAGTAAGAGCAAAATCTAAAACAATATGGCACACATCAAGTAAAAGGAAAGTACAATATGTGAAGTGCAGAAAATAAACATGAGCTACAAAATAGAATTTAAAAAAATAGTACCTAAGGTAAAAAATCAAATTCAATATGTTTTACAATTACAGAGGAGAAGGAGTTTCTTCAATCTTTAGATTCTTTCTTTATTCAGTTAATTTAAAGACAACAAGGCTGGAAGGGTATCTCTTCCAAGGCACCGGCAGTTTCTTAGAGCCCTTGCTGAATGCTGGAAAATTTAGCAAGGAGGAAAATTGCATATACTAAGAATATAACATGATGAATATGTTGTGTCACATACATACCATCTGTGAGTTATTCTGATAGACAGAACAGCTTGTCTGCCAAACCCTAAAGCATGGCTTTGATTATTGCATACGTTGTAAAATAATAATCTTGGGGACTTTGGGTGAATGAAAGTATGACCTTGAGCTTGTACTTTAAAGGTCATGCCATCGAGGTCTGTGAGGGTAACTCTCTACTGCTGTAATTAGGTCTTTTGGTAATGGGTGCTGTAGAACAGAATTTTCACAAATGAGGCTGCCAGCAGTTACCAAGGAGAGGAGAAAAACATCAGGACATAACTCCTAGAGAACAGGAATGGTGGGGTGTTTTTTTCCTGCAGTGGCTGTAAAAGAAGATGTGTTGTATCCAGCTCTTAATGCTGAGGGAGAGCAATGCAAAGGGGAGTTTTGAACTTTCAGGGGTTGCAGCCACTCAAGAAGAGGTGGCCTGTGCACAGTACTTTGTTATTTGCCTGCACAGCTCTGTAAATCATCTCCTTTTGTGGTGGTCACAGTTTTCCCCACTTCTTGGCCCCATTGCAGGTGCTTACACAGTGGGAGAATGATCAACAACCCACAGATTTGGTCCTTGCTATTCTGCTTTTTACTACTGTTGAAAGTTAATTTCATATGCTATCATTTACTTAAAGTTGTTAAATGCTAGCCTGAGTTTTAAAAAACCCTCATTTTTGTGCAATAACATGATTCAGCTGCGATGGCTGCTGCAGTAAATGTCTTATAAAAGAGGTCCCTTCCTGAGCTATAGTGCCCATAAATATTAGCTTTATTTTTATAAGTAGTTGCTTTTTCAGCAGCAAAGTAGCTGTAACCATAAAAATGCTTAATAAGAAATGCTTTCTCAGTCACTGTTTATATGTTTAAACATTTAAAAGAACCATTTTGTATTTCCTGAATAGCCCTCAATATTAAATGTAAGTTCTAAGCAATTGTTTTTCTGTAGTTTGGGGATTTTCTGCAAAATTACTCTGAGCATAAGGTTTCCTATTTTCTTCCCCTTTTCTTTTTTCTTGTATTTTGAAACTGTTGAGCTGCTCTGAGTGTTAAAGATCTAGATTTTGAGAATGAAGAAACTTAAAGGAGGCTTCATGCTCATCCTCTCTGAGCAAGCTGTTCTAACACAGATGTCTCCAAGTGGAATCGAGGCGGTTTCAAAACATTTACTGGCTGTTCCTTATTGGGACCTGTTCTGAGTCACCCTGACTCACTGTTGTGGTTTGAAAAATCACGTTTTTTCCCCTGTCTTTCCCCATTTCCCATGTTGCATGAAAATAATAGAGAAAACCAGTTAATTCAAGCTGCTAGTTACATGGAGTGACATATGAAAAGTTCAGGGGTTTTAGGTGCTTTTCTCCAGCAAGAGGAAACAACAAAAATCCTGGCATGTCAAATCCTTGTTTCCTTTCTTAGTTGTTCCAGGGATGGAAAATCTCAACACCTTTCTGATGCTCTTTGATAGGGATAAAAAGCTGCAAGTGTTGCTCGTGCCTCTCTGGAAGCAGAGCAGAGCCCTGTTAAGTGATTTGTGACTCATCCAGTAGCACTTCGTATTTAAGAGCTACCCAAGCCAGGAGAAACCTTTTAAGCATAGCAGACTTCAGAGTGAGTAGAGGCAGCCTTAGTAAGCTCTCATCTGAGTCCAGTCCCAGGGTGTCTTGTGCTTTGCTGGAAAAAAAGGAAATGCTCTGACTGAATCCTCTGAAAAACTATATCCAATCCTGTTCTGTGAGAACCTCTGTAAGCTTTTGCAGAGAGAAAGGAAATTACTCCTAGAAGTTTCATTCTGTGTATTGGAATTGTTTATTTTGGAGTCTGCATTGAAAGGGAATAAAAATGGTCAACAGCTAGGAACTTATCACTTGATAACCAGAAGGCATAGTGAAACTGCAAAACTCATTTCCATTGTCTGTTTGATTAGATCCTATAAAAATCGTGACAATGAACATAAGCAAGCATAATATATTCTTTCATTATGCTTCTATATTTATTTTGTGTAATGGGCAGAAAAATAGCATGTCACTAGCAGTTGCCCTTTTTAAGAATATTATACTTGATTGAGACATTTTGAACGACATTTTGAACAACATTTTGAATCAACATTATTGTTGATTGAAACCTTTTAAAAGCTATGTATAGATAGTAAATTTTCACTTTAGAGGCTTTTGTTTTACATATTCGTGTTTTAAATTGACACTAATTTCATCAAAGGTTATGATATTTTCTGAATAATACCATTGAAAAATAACTTTACTTTTCTGAGTTTCCTTCAGGCACCCAGGGAAAGTTGGTAGCTGTGCTGAACAAGAGATGTGATAGAGAAAAAAATTGTTTGTGATGTGCTATTAGGTTTCATCTGCACAACACCTGAAAGACCAGCACATAAAAGCTATGGTTGCTTGACGCGCCGCTGTCCCGCAACAGTTGCTTACATTTTCCATGATGAATTTTATAGGATCACATCAAACAGAGTAAATGTAGGTTTTGTACTTTCACAGATTCTATATTCTCCCCCTGACTTTTGTGCAGGGTGCAGTAATTGCTGTAAATTCTGCAGAGAATTTGTGATCAGCTGTATTTTCTGTTGTAACAAGGGGACCCACCTTGAGTGTGTTTGCCAGCTCGAAGTGTTGGTAAGAAGTCCTTAGGGGAGAAGTTGTTCCTGAAAAGGAGACCAACTCTTAAAATAAATAAGCACCAAAAAGGAGCATTAGGATCATATAGCATAAACCAGTATGAAATATGCTACAGCTGTACCTCCAAATATCTTTCAGATGCTGCCTTGGCCACAGTATGGTGTAAATGAAAATAGTGGAGAAGGTTTTACATGTTCCAGTTGCCTCATGGAACTGTGAATTTCCACAGATCCAGTTAAAGTTAGATCCGGTTACAGCGGACACCAGTTCTGTGGAAGACCATGTGTTAGGAGAAAATGTTCTAGTCCAGAATCAAAAATCTTTCTGAAACTATGTCTTAAAATATGCACTCAGCTCCGGAATAGCAGATGCTCTATGCTCCAGATGCAGTGTATGGGAATAAGTCTGCATTTTTTTGGTTACTGCTAAAATAATTTGTATTGCATTTCAGATTGGAGACACTTTGCAGTTCAGGAAGAAGTTCCCCAGATGGAAGGATGTGAATTATTTATGCAATGTTTATCTCAGGGTTTGCTTCCCATCACAACCAATTAAGGCTATTTCATTGCATTAAGACTAACGTTTTCACATTGGGGAAATCATTTATCTAAGGAAAGCTTATATATAGTATCCACTACTTCAAACTTGAAAGCTTCCATCAATCATATAGTCTCAAATTCATTTTAAAATGTACAAGATGGGAAAGTAAAGATATTTTCCTATATTAGGCCTTGCCAAATTGAATTATAATTAATTGAAATTTAAGAAATTAAGATCTTACATATATATTTTTCTTCCTACTCAGTAGGAAACAATGGCATTCAGTAGTGCCATGTTACCTCAGTGTTGCAGTCACTGGACAAGCCTCAGCCCATTTTCATCTGTATACCTAGGGCAGAGAAGAAGCCTTTGCTCCCACACAATTGTCTTAAGACTTTTCTTGAATAAACATAGATTGAGGTCAATCCTTACAGAAACAGAATATATTATGAAATCAAATTGTCTGTTTGGCCCATTACTCTGCATTTGAAGTGCCTGTGTTTGTGTGGCAGTGAAGAATTTGCTGTAATTCTTGTCTTTGTTCCTGTCCTGCTGCCAGAGTCTGTGTGAGGCTTGGGCAAAGTGCATCAATAGATAGCTGTGATAGCCAAGGCATTAAACTGAAAGGTCAGCTTATTATTAATTTTAGAACTGTTTTCCAGCAGAGGTACAGCCAGGTCTCACCAAGGTTTCTGCAGATCAGATTAGAAGGGCTTGTGTACAGACCTGTTCCAAATGAATGGCATCAGTCTTGGGGAAGGGAGAAAGGGAGCCCATTACTGTCACCTGACAACTTCATTTCAGTCCTTGCCCCCAATAATTATAACTCCTAGGAAAGCCAAATTGTGGAATCTGGGGAGTTAAGGTCTGGTCAAACACATCACTGCTTTTTTAAAAGCCTAGACAGACATGGAGGCCAGTCTGTGAAATACACTAGAAAAATACAGATGGAAATAACCAAAATATCATGTATAGAGCTTTAGCTGGGTGTGCGATGAGTTTAAAATTACCAGCTTTCCTTGTAGCTCTTTGTGAGGTCTGGATCAACAGTATCACAGTAAGAATGTTAAAATACTGATTTTTTTTTCTTGTGGCAGGTGGGATTCCTGTGTAATCTCCATCCTCTCTGGGGACAGGCGTTAACAAAGGTCTTTGGAAATCATTCAAGACTAGTTTACAAACAGCTAAACTTTCTTAGAGTTTTGTTAGTAGACTGTAGTGCTCTAACAATCAGTTAGTGCAATTTTATGCATTTTAGGAGAAATAAACTTCAGTTTTTACAGCATCCTGCTGAAAACGAATCTATTACTTCCCTAAACTTGTGGGTGTATGTGTGTGTTGATTTATGTGGAAGCCCTGAATCTTTTAAAAACATGTGCATATAACTATTTCTTGGTGAGATGTGACATGCATGTGATACAGGGCATCTAACAATGGGAAAGATTTCTTGATATCATGGATTTAGTAAAATGCCTGACATTATTGCCATAGAGGCAAGTTCATTCTTAATTTAGGCCATGCTGCTGTTAATGTGGAAAAGAGCAAGATCATAGTGATTACAAACTCAGATTTTTGTGTGACTGTAATCAGGTTGTGATACGGAAGGCAGGAGAAGGAAATCTCCCCTAAGTTGGCTCCTGTAGTTTATGTTATGCTATATGTTAGATCTTTAAACCACCTTCCCCCAGAAATGTTTGCATGCCTAGAGAGGCCAGAGACAATCCAAGGAACTCTTGCCTCCTTGTTAAGGTTCTTTGAGCTCAAAAGTCTGTGTAGAAGTCCTGTGGTTTCCTGGCTCCTGTGATTGTAGCATCTTTTGAAGCAGGCTTCGTGTTTGTCAGGTTGGATCCTGTACAAACACCGAGCAAGGAGGCTGCCCCAGGTCTGAGCAGTGTACACATGGGTGGCTTCAAAGTGAGCCTCCTGCAGTGAGCACTCCCTCTCGCTGACCTTTGATTTTATTCTCAGCATCCCCCTTCTGAGATTTTTCCCTGCCTAGCACAGGACTGTTTTAACTTCTTTTGTCTGTGTGTGTGGGTAAAAAAGGAGTATCTACCTGAGACAATTAAGAACATGTACCTAAACTTACTGATTGGGCTGTGTTGGTCTGCTTGTAACTCATCTGGCACTTGTAAGGTTGCACTAGTCACGTGCTTTACATTCTGAAAAGGTAATTTAATAGAGACAGAATTCAGTATATGTGTCCATGAATACTCCTGAATTTGTCTAGAAGATTAAATTTGGTTTAACATACTTATAGATAGCCTGATTCTTCTGGTCTGGAGACCATTAGTGTGACCAGGTTTTGAACATCTGCAGATGGGAGCATGACTTCCTGAGGAATGATGTGTAGATACAGAAATCCTGGATCTGAAACTTCACAGGGGGTCCTGAATTCAGAATAATAAAATCATTATATTCATTAAGGACATGGACTCATATCCTCTCTCACGGAACCATCACTAACTGAATCCTAAGATAGCATCAGAGGAGGACTTCATCTGTATAAACTCACAGCAGAATACACCAGAGCTCTGTCCCAGCAGGTCTTGATGCCTTTTGCGTGTAAGATTCAGAAAATTATCTTACACATTTATTAAATCTCAGTTTTGGGATGGGAAGCCAGAGGAAGTTGCTGCTTCTGTTTCTCTTTGACTTACTGAACCACAGAAACTGAAGTAAGGTGTAATACAGCTGTTGAGAGGTAGACCTTTCCCAGGTCAAGGTGATGGCCACTGCCAGGTCCAGGACACATGATTCCATCATGTGGTGACCCTGTGCTCTGGAGTGACCACATCCTTCTGATTCTCTCCCTGTAGTGGGCACAGAAGTGTTTATGATTAGACCTCATGCATATGCTTTTTTCCCCAAAATTTTCAGACCTTCCTTCTTTTCCACAAGAGTGTTTAACAGAATAGCCACATGGCTTTATTTAGTGTTCATCTGTGCTTCAGTTTTCAGTGAGATACCAATGGAAATTTATCAGATACCGAACCCAAAGTGACATATATATACATGTGTGTATGTATATAATTATATATGTATATGTGTTCTAATGCTATTGCACACCTAAAGTTATTTTGCTGTCCTTACTTTTGAAGCTTTTTTTTGTGTAAAGCCCCCAGTCATGGCTTAAAATTTGCCACTTCCATATTAGTCTTTATCATTTTATAATGGCAACTTTTTCTAATGAGGAGGAAAGTACAATGGAAATTTTTGGCCAGCAAGTTATCAAATCCTTCATCTTGTTTTCAGTCATCATTCAAAGTGGAATTAAGAAAAGGAGCATTTCATAATGCACTGATAAATGTTGATGAAACTGCCTGATAGTTGGTGGCTAAAATTGGCTTTATTGCAGTAATTTTAACTTTTGCTTTCTGTGTTTAAGGAGATGGCCTCTATTGTTGATGGCTGCTTTTGAAATTAAATCAAGATGTTGTGCAAGGTAAACACAATCTGGCATGGTTTTCTTTGAAGAGCTCATCATTTCTAAAGGCTTTGGGACCTCCCTGAGACATGAAATGATGTCAGGATGAGGACACAAGTATTTTTATACATTTTTCTCCCATGTTTTTACTCTTGACCATAAAAAGACAACCTTTTCTATGGAGCAGCTTGCTGAATGACTCTATTCATAGACCTCTGGTGACCAGAGAATGCAAATTTCTTTCTTCAGGCTCTTTTATTAGTGGTAAGTAATGTCAAATGGGAGGAGTTTTAGGAAAAGCATCTTAAGGGAGCATGAATAAAGGCCAGTGTTTTATATGAACAAGAGGTCTGCATTTTCCTTGTATTCTAGAGCTTTGTGTATTATATAAAAGCAGGTTGGTCTGAAAACTCTCTGTAGTCATGCCTTGATTCACTGAAGTTTGGACTGAATACTCCTGTTTTCTCTGTTTTTTTGCTCAGCAATTCTTCCTTGGAATGACAGAGGGATGTTCTGGGGACACAGAACAATTGTTAACTTGCCAGTTAATCTGTAAGGGTTTTGGCATTCTCAGGAATTTCCACTCAGCTATCCCATCCAGTTTTTCTTCCTCTGATATGTTTTGATAAGACAGCTTTCTTGTGATCTCTGAGTGCTAATTTTGCTCATAAGGAGTCTTTGCTGATGTCTAGAACAATTTGCATATCCTGCTTTATTAGAGCAAGCAGGAGGGGCTACCTCCTAATTTTCTAAGGAATTCTCTTTGAAGTCCAACTAATAGGTGAGGAAAAATGTCCTATTCCTCATCCACATGAAGACTAAAATGGAATGTCAGATATTTATCACCATCTTTGTTACATTTCTAAGAGATTTAATAGTGCCCAGAATAATAGCTACATGCTATTTAAACTGAGGCATTATTTAGCAATTGGTGGTGTCTCAAGAGGATAATTACTCAGAAGTATCTATTTGAAAATTCATCTACAGCTAGTTGTATAAATGTCTACAGTGCCTGAAGTATTTAAATACTGAGAGGCTTTATGATTAAAGTTACCATATTACAATATTTAACAGAGTGGTGGATTTCTATTAATATTGTGTGTGCTTAGATTCAAATGCTGGTATTCTCTCTGTGACTCAGGGGAATCTGCACCTAATGATAGCATTCCCACTGAGCAAAGAAAGTGGGTACATCATGTGGCCTATAACATCCCCAGGTGCAGAAATGAGAGCTCTCGAGTAGAAAAAGCCCCAGGTTATCTGTGTGCAGCATTGCTGAGTTTGGAGGGAACGTGCCAGCCACTGAAGTGTCTGCTGGCCATGATGATGATGTGCTTTGTGAAGGAGGACAGGGAGTGTCTTCAGTGTCTTCAATATCTGATCCATACTTGTGAAACTAACTGGGTCTCTCTTTAACTTTGCTACTTAACTGCAAAGGCACTTGAATGTGTGTCTTTGAGTCTTTGAGAAATCAAGTGAGGAGTTGGGTTTTGATCAACTTGGTCAAGGCACTCTAAAATTATTCTAAAGGTCTGATGTCATATGCAGACACACACACAAAGCTGGATCATATAAATCTCGTTTTCTAGTTTAACTAGGTTAGAAGACTCTGACTTTGCACTTAGAGAAATGAACATTAAATTAGTTATTGCCACTCAAGGAAGTGTTCCTGGAGTCCTTACACAGAGCTGTCTGAACATGTGAGCTCAGTGCTCAGCAGCAGCAGAAAGACAAAGAGGAAAATTCTAAATTATTAGGAAATTAGTGCATGGAAAAATCTTTACTCCATGGTACATATGAATTGAGTGGTTCTGACTGCCCATCATAAAAAATGCTGGGTAATCCTAAAAAATAGAGGGCCTTCAGTGACAAGAAGAAAAGATAAACAGTTGTAGTGACATCTCAGCTTGGGAAAGGTGACTCTGGGTGCAAGTTTACACAGGGCTATGAAATTTCAACAAAGTAAAATAAATGTTACTTGTTATGCTTCCCAGTATAGCTAAGGTTCTGAGTCCCGAGAGACAGAAGGTGCACATTCCATGGAAAGGAACACCCAGCAGTGTATTGAAGTGCATGACTTGTGGAACCCCTTGGGAAATGAATTTCTAGCAGTCAGCAGTAAATACAGGTTGGAAAGAGGATTTAACAGAGCTCTGTGAGGATGGTCCTTGTGCAGCTTCCAGGTCAGAAAGGCCTCTGAGGCTTGCTGGAAGCTGCAGGGGTATAGCAAAGGGAACAGTAACTCTTTGTCCATGTCTTGATTTACTTTCCATTAGTGCCTGAGACAGGATACAGAGCCTGATGCACCTGTAGCCATAATCAAGTGTTTTATGAGGGCTCTCTTGAGCTATATTGCTGCAGCCTGGAGTATTAGACAATATCCATGGCTACACTGCTCTACACAAGGTCTGTGTGGAGCATTGTTAAGAAACTCAACAGAAAGAGGGCAGCTTGAAATAATCTTAAAACCCATCAACCTTCCAAGCTATGTGCTTAAATGAGAAGGAGATGGAGCTGGAAATTAGCAGATCAGGCTGGTGTTTTGTAAAAGATTGGTGCACTTAATTGATAGGTATGTTGGTGCCAAGGATAGCCCTTGGCTGGCAGGCTGTGTGATGGGAGATCTTGGGAGTGAAAGGGCCAGATGATAATTGAAGGGAAGGAGATAAACTGAAATACTTGACTTTTACAATCTCCTGGGATGTCAGGACCGTGTTATGCCAACCCAGCAACCCCTGGAGTTCAAGGAAGGCAGTCATGATCCTGAATGTGTTTTGAACTGCTCAGAGTAGCGGGGCTACCAGAGCTGCCACCAATTTCAGCAAAGCCTCAACAGCCCCTTGGTGTGAGATATAGGGATGCTGTCTTTTCTTTCTTTGTCCTTTTCTTCCCCCCTTCTCTGTTGTTCTCCTTCCTATCTCTTTCCTCCGTCTGTTCAGTACAAGCCTGGCACAGTGAGCCCAGACACACTCCCTTTCACAGCACTGCTGTGATCCCATGCCTGGCAAGGCAGGGAAAAGAAAGCTGTGTCCTGTGCCACCTGGCAGGAGTTACCAGGTGTTGAAGAGGCTGATAACAGCCATTTTCATTGCCTGCTTTCCACAGTAATGAAGTTGCAAGTATCACTCGCAGGAGCTGAGTTATCTAGCTGTGCACTTCTTTTCTTTTTGCTGTTACATGCTTTTTTTTCTGCAGAAATTAGGACTGGACTCCAGAGCTAGGTGTAGCCTTATCTCACCTGTTTTTCTGAAGGAGAATGTTTTTCACCACATTTAATACCATCCATAGACTGTTTTTGTTAGAAAAACCCATTTGCTAACAGATTTGGGGATAAGGCGTAGGTGACACTAGAAGACTCAGTTGTTTATATTTGAAATTCTTTTCTTTCTTTTTTTTTTTT
>VYXF01001185.1:1458385-1495820 GCA_013397295.1 Polioptila caerulea
TTTTTTTTTACTGTTCTCAACTTTTCTCCTATATCTTCAACTAAAAGTTGTAAAGATGTTTAAATCATTAGTGTTGCCATGGTGCTGAGCAGCCTGGGTCTGTGCTCTCAACTCAAACCAAGTTTGACTGTTCAGCCTTGCAGACAGGGTCATGTTAACACCTTAACCTACAACTCTTCATACTCTGTTTTATTGGGATGAGTGAGCCAAGATGTTGAATGCTTTTTCCCCAGGAGTCACAGGCCCTGCTGCTGGAGGGCAGGCTGAGGCTCTGGGTCACTGGTGAATACTGGTATGTGAACCAGGTCGTTCAACTCCCTCAAGATCAAGCAGGTGACATTACAGCTGTTGGATTCAGGTCACGTTCACCACCATTTCTCTATAGCTTTGAGAGGAGATGCATGCGACTGTTAAGTGAATGTGGGGATTATTGAGTAAACACAAGCTTTCTTCTGTAGGGCTCTAATTACAAACCTGCAATATTTCTGTCATAAATTGACCTGGCAGCCTTCTCTTAGTGAAGTGTTAGCATTAGCTGCTGACAGCCTTTGGAGTGTGTGTGTGTTTGACAGGGGATGCTGTGGAAGGAAACTAAAATGTTGGATTAAAGACTGAAGCTAGCCAAGGTGGAGGAGGAAAGCTGAGCAAAAGCTGAAGTAGGACATGAACCCTTTTTCAGGGACAGGCAGACTCACCCTGACAGCAATCACTGCTGCTCCTGAGGCATTGATGGGGGAGTCAGGAGGTGGTGCCTGGACCTCCTTTAGGAGAAGAAATACTGCAATGGGAGTATGACCTTTGAAATCTGCTGGGGCAGGATGTTTTGTGCATCTGGTGAGGAGGACCATGTGGCTCTTTTCCTGAAATGCCCCCAGTAACAAACACACACATTATGCTTGTTGAGTGAGGAAATTGTTATTTTTCTTAAAACTAAACATTTTTGAATGATTCTCTAGCTATGCACTCTTTGGTGACTGGGTATGATCAAGGCTGTATTAGAGCACATTTGCACCATTTCTTGTTACTGACTATTGTTAGCTTTGAAATTCTCTTTGAGATACCTTTCTGGGTTTAATGTTCTTTAAATATTTGAGTGCAGCATATGCTCACCTTTTTCTAAACCTTCACTACAATATCAGGAAAGTTTAAAATTTTTATTAGAGTTTTAACTTTAATTCTGTTTCTTGAGCCATGATGCATGTTTAATAGATGGTGATGTATTTGAAAGATCTGTTTGACACAATCTTGCTTACCAATACTGAAATTTATGCAAATGGTTTTATCTCAGATTTGTGACTCATAAAACATCTTGTTATAAAAAAAGTTAAATAAAAGAAATACAACTTTTAAAAGAACATAGGCTATAAACAGACTCCTGAATGAAACAGTGATTTCTAGGTTAATATTTGAATTTTTAACTTCAGTGCCACACTTTTAATATATTTCAGGTTCCTTGATCCAGAGCTTACTTTATATTCTGAAGGCGTGCGATTGCTGTAATCTCAAGAGAAGATAAGCATGACATCTGGTTCACACCTGTGGTTTTAGGGATAAGAGCATAGCTGCTTTATGTATTATTCAGGGCGCTCTGTTGAAACTGCAAGGAATTTGACTCTTTGAGGCCCTTTGTCCAAGGGTTTTTGTACTTGTCTAAAGTAAACATGAAATATAGAAGTCTTCTCTGAGGAAGTATTGAATAGACTATTTATTCCAACCTTCCTGCTGCCAGGAGGGAAATCAGTTCTGCAGGTTAATTATCAGATTTATGATAAAGACTTCACTTGTGCAACTCCTGTATTTCAAAAGTTCCACTGAGGCATTTTGTGCTGTCACAGAACAACACCAGGAGAGGTGAATGCACCGGTAGCACGTACTGGTGTGGGTTTGTGGCCTTGGGCAGTGTGGGGCAGCTGCTGTTGCTTGGGCAGCAGTCCCTGCTGTGTGATGGGAGAGGCTGAACCACTTTGGAGTGTTCCCAGTTCCCGTTTGTATTTGCTGGTGCAATCCAAATATCTGGTGCTGGTGGTGAGAGGAGTGGCATGAGCAAGAATTACATTGGTTGGGCACTTCTAGAGCCAGAGACACCAAGAGTGTGGAGAGAAGCCAGCAGCTGTCACACTGAAAACCAGAATTTCTTTGGTGTCCCTTACACAGCTGAATTGTCTAAGTGTGAGATGCTGAGGCAGAAGAGATGCTTTCAGAAATATACAGGTGTGAGCCAGACTGGAAATGTGACTCTTGGGCATGCAAATAGTTTCTATGATTAAAATACAGTCGAGGGAAGGGATGAAACTGTTGCAAAGCCTGGTTGAGCAGGGGCACAGTTGGGCACACCTCCCACCAGGAGTGTGTTCTGAAATCTGTACTGAACCAAAGCCTGTGAAATTTGGACTCAAATGCCAATCTGGTGGTGTTGTTGTGTTCTACTCCAAAGAAGTTCAAGATTCTTTTCTTTCAACATCAGTGGTCCTGTAAGAAATTGGAAGTGCTAAAGCTGAGAAGTTGTTTTAGTCAGATTGTATAAGGCGATGGCACAAGTGAACAGCGGCGTCAGATGCACCAGGGGAGTCTCAGCATGTCATCTGCAGACAGGTATGAGCAAGGGAGGGGTGAGAATCAGAGCTGTGTTCTGTTTCGTAGGCATGGAATAACTTTGACATTTAGCAAAGGACCATTACAGAATGTGTTTGCAAATGGGTTTGCAGCTGTGACACTGGACAAGGGTTTAACTTTAAAAGGCTACACGATTTCCAGCACTTTACTTTTCCATCAGTTTTGCTGTTTGCCTGAGTATTTTGCTTCTTGCTGTGCTGAAGTCTAGTTCTTTTTGGTTTGTTAGTGTAAACCCAGAATCATGTCCTTAACACACGGGCGCCATTTAAGGTGGTGTACTCAGCTACTCTGTGTGTCTGTACACTTAAGAAAAGAAATTTCTTAACCCTGCACTCCAGATGTGTGCTGACTTCACTTTCTGCTTGGTTAAACAGTCAGAGGGTAAGGGTAGAGAAACCTTGAAAATTAGAGACGGAGTACAGATATTAAGTGTAAGGTTTTCCAACGCTGGGGAGTTTGGGTAGGCAGCCCATGGTGGGGAAGGATTTCAATTTGAGGTATTTTCAGGAGATCCTGAGTCTTAGAAAGGATATAGTGTACTCACTCCTTGCATATTAAACCCTTTTGAGAATCTTGAAGTAAAACACCCACATTAAGCAGCTGCATTGGAAAAATCCCTCATGTTCCAATGGGACAGCTGTGACAGAAGTAGTGCTGTGGCTGTCACACATCCCTCCAGTAATCTGCAAGTAGCTACTGAGAACGGTGCTGAGCCTTTGGCATTATGATGAAGGTCTAGATAGAGGTGTATTCTGCAAAATATGAGAAAACCCATTATTATTTTTACCCTCCAAGTAAGCTCTTGTCCTGGCTGGTTCTGCTGTAACTGTCCATCTACTTCACAGTTCATAAATAAAAATAACTCTGCAAGTGTACAGCCTGGAGGATTTCACATCCCCTCAGAGATAGGAATGGCCTTTCGCCCAGCAAAATGCTGCTGAAAACGTGCCCCATCTGCTGCATAGCTTTGAATCCAGGGTGAAACTAAAAATACCTCAAAATTTGTTCTGAGGCATTTGGAAGTTCATTAAACCTCTTGGAAGTCCTTGCCTTCTCTCACTGAAAAAAAAAAAGAAGAAAAACCCATCATCAACAAGAAAAAAGACCACACACAGAGGACATTTTGAATTCCACAGTGCAAAAAGAGGAATTTATGCTAAGATATGAGCTCTCAGAGGAATGAATACTTCTGCTAGTGCGTCTTTAAAGTGAATGGGATATGAAATTGTATTAATCACACATGCTAGGAAAAGTATGCTTTTGTGGGGTTTATTCTTCAAGTGCAGCTCCTTTGTTTTTCCTGAAGAGCACTGGAGAATTTTTGGAAGGAAATCCCAGTTCTCTCCATTCTGACAGCACTTCTTGGCATTTAAGAAAGTAAATGGATTCCTAAAAGATGAGCTGAAGTATGGGCAGTTAGGGTATTTTGAAGTTTAAAACTCTTCAGTAGTGTTGTTTTTTCTTTTAGGAAGGCCGTGGGAAGCAGATGAAGAGGATATCTAAACCAGCCACTTTTGGGTGGAGTTCAGAGCTATTCTATTCATACAGTTAGTCCATCCGGCTTGGTTTTGGTTGCTGTGTCATTTGGTGCTTAGCCACTTTCTAAATTGCCTGTTTCAGTTTTTCAGCCATGACAGCAGCCAAGTATTCCCTCTAATGTTTCCATTTGCACTGTTTTAGGAAGCCACTTTTCCCTCAATGTTGTGTGTTCCTGCTGTCTTACTTGCAATATGCCACCATTAGACAAAGCCACTGTGAGTGAGACTCAGAGCTACTCAGTAAACACACAAAAAAGTCTCAAAAAAGTCTCTGGTGGAAGAGGTAAAGACCAGTGAAAGACACCAGAGCCTGGGAAGATGCCCTTGGGTGTGTGGGTGCACTGCCCTATGGCAGTGCTGTGCACTGAATTTCTGTGACATCTGCTCACAAAAGGGATGTGAATAGAACAGTTTGGTCAGAAGGAATCTTACAGATCACCTGATACCAACTCCCTGCCATGGGCAGGGACACCTTCCACTAGATCAGGTTATCCAGAGGCCTGTCCATCCTGGCCTTGAACACCTCAGGGATGGAGGGCAAACAACTTCTCATGACATCTCCTGCCAGTGATGAGCTGGTTGAAGTTGGTACTGGTATTAAGGAGGCAATAGACTCTCTCTGAGGTACCTGTGTGACTCTTCCTTATTGCAGTATCAAGCAAATGAACAGGAACTGCAAAGTTATTTTCCTCCACCAACACTCCCTATGGTACTTAATTTCACATGGTTTTCATGTGTGTCATTCTTCCCATTAATTTCAAAGTTTCCAAACTTTTTTCATAAAACCTCTGCTTAAAGAAGGGATAGACAATGACCACATGAGGAACTGAGGCCCAGGAATGGGCAGTGATCAATGCAGGATAGCAGAAACTCTCTAGCAACCTTTGCAGTCCAAGGCTAATAGGTTGCCCCTTCTCAAGTTACCAAAAGACTTGATATTTAAGAAATAGTCCTGCTTTTACATAAAAAACCCCAAAAAGAGAATACTGAACTATTTATCTCTCCTTTGTTTTCTTGGGCTTCTTAACCTTTTCAGGAAGGAAAGATCTTTGCATTTTCAAGGTTTTTCTTCCCGGCATGAAGGCAAGAGCCACAGTGATTTTAAAACTGCAGTGAAGGTTCTCCTGGAATCACATCTTTGCAGTTCCTTGGACTTGAAGTGAAATACCATTTGTCAGGAATCCTCTGGTGGAAGGGTACAAATGAGCAATACTGTGTGGGGCAATCTTTTAGCCTTTTTTTTATTTTTACCTCCTCTCCTTGGATCTCTTCCATCCCTTGGACATGTGGTTCACATCCCTTTCACAAGCTGAGTGAGCACCCTATTGCACCAGTTACCACCCACGTTTCCAGAAAAAGAGCCTCCTAAATTTGTGTGTCTAACAAGATGCTGTGATGTATCTGGGTACACAGGTATAATTAACACAGGATAAAGATATTTTAAACATTTTTAGGAGATGAGAAGGAAAGGTTCAAAAAAGCCTCCTGCTCGTTATGCTTCAGTTCTTGCTTATGTCTTAGTATTAAAGTGTTAGTATTATAATCTCCTGTGTTTGGAAGGAGGTCAAATATGAAACAACACAGAAAAAAGAGGATCAGAAACAAGAGGCACTGCACTGGGAGGTAATAACCACAGCTCTGTAATTCAAGGGTCTTGTGCATTGTGAAAGAGAAGACTTACTGCTGATTTTTTGTTGGTTTTGAATGATTTATAACATTTCACTTGTGGTGGAGTGTGGCAATCTATGTTGTCATGGAAATTCTATTGAATTTATAGTTCCATTTATCCAAAACGATTTTCCAGACTTCATTTCATGGTGAATCATATGGCTGTTACTCGGAGTACAAAGCAATTGCAAAAAAGTTTCACGTTACGGGAAGTATAAACACTGACACCGTTATTTTCATATTACAGTAATACAAATGAATGCAACTTGCAGCTTTTTAGCATCCAATGGGCCCTCCTTGTGTAATGACTCACTGTGTACACACGAGATGGATTCTTGTGTTAGGGATGGGAGGAGGCCTAAGTGGATTTTATTTCTGGCAGTAGAAATCAGAGAAGTTTCTGGCTTGGCAAGGTCCTTCTCTCTCAGCATTCAGGACTTAATGCTCAAGTGATGTGGCTGTGATCCAGCAATGCAAGGCAGCCCAAGGTGATCCCATGGGTGCTGGGTTTCCTCCCTGTTCTACTGAACTGGCACTGGACCCCTCACAGGTTTAAATGCTGTGCAGACTTAAGGGCAGAAGGTGCAACAACTACCACCCTTCAGGTTGAAAAATACTCTGAAATTGCTTAGTCTCAATTTATAGCATAATGCCTACTGCATTGTTTGGAGACAACAAAGCAAGAATTCATGCTTACTGTTAAAAAAGATGAAAGGGAAATTTACCACACTTCTGAGGGATAGGAACGTCAAAATTGAGTTAAGTTCTGGTATTTCACTTGCATGATCTTGCTCTTCCTGTTGTTTCAGCTCCTTTCATTTTTTTCAGCCTAGCATTGTATTCATTATCAAGTTGCAATTACATTAGGACAAAGTCCCTGTCTGACTCTTTGTTTTGCAATTTTACCCAGCACACTTTTAGGCACTGTAGAATACCAAGTTATGACATTCAAAATACATCTCTCTACCTGCCTAACTATAGTTAAAAATTCACTGATGAATAATAGACTAGGCAGGAAAAACATGCCATTATCTGCTCCTGTTCAACTTTATCTTTTCAAAAGAATGCAATATACTCTGTGTTATTACATCAAGCTCTGGTAGGAGAACTGGAAAACATCACGATTCACTCTTCCCCCTGCCTTTCCTAAGCAGATTTTGAATATGTTATAAATGATAAGTTTCATGGATTTTTTAAAGAGAATATAATGAGAAGTCAAACATTAGATTTTATTGCCCCAGTGTACATCTCACACTCCAGTAAACACACAGACCACAGGACAGTTATTCTGAATTTTTAGTGCTGCAGTGAAGATTACATTATGTCTGTAGAAAATTTTTATTCCAGCCAAATGGATCACATCATCCCGTTCACTGGAAATCTGTGCACATATTTAAAGCAAAAGTAAGCTACATGTGAGCTTTCAATTAAGAAAAATCATGTATGATTCATAATCTCAGCAGAGAATTTATTTTGGTGCTAAAGGTTTTAAATCCAGTTGTAAAAGTGGCTGAGAATAATTTATTTTTACAATGTAAGCAGCAAAGACACTAATTAAGAATTAGTATATTCAGTGCTTAACTCCATCATTTAAAGCAAACATTTCAAAATTTTTGTTTCACCGCTCTGCAAAGAGTGGTGCAATCTACCTGTGCTGCCTGGGTGTTGTACTCTTCTGAAAATACTCTCAGTCTCTAAAGCAATACATAATAATCCACATTGCTGCTCCCTCTGCATCATGCTGCCTAATTAATCAAAAAATTGGCTGGTGTATGAAACCCTTTTTTTTTTTTTAATGCTTTTTTACATTGCATAGTAGTCCTTTTGGATTGCTGGAAGGAAATGAGCAGAAAGATAATTCTGATGATCCTTTCCCTTGCACCAGAATTCCTGATTCTGTTGAATATTCTGCACTCCACATCTGTGACAGCACAATGAGCCTTTGTTCATTTTTTAATCTAAAGAGAATTCTACTGTAGGAGGTTGCACAGGGTGATAGCAGCCCAATTTAAAAGTCTCAATTATTTATTTTTAAAATACTTGGCATCTGTCTATGGAAAATGTACTTGCTTGGTTTCCAGTCACTTAGAATTGCTTTGAACTCACTCACATCTTCTGGGATCTATCAAACGTTCATTGTGGCTTTTCTCTCATAAGTGCTGAATGAGTTTGGCCATGACAGTCTGTATTGGATGTAAACTTTCTGTCTTTGTAGTGGGATAATGACAGTGAAGAGATGTCATGCACAGGAATGGTGATTTCTGTCTGGATGCCTGTCGTGCCAAGCAGAGAGAGAGAGCCTTTTATTTGTGGATGGGTGGCGAGGAGAAGCCATTCATTGGAAGCAGGCTCAGTTCTTGCAGGCCAGTGCCATGTCATAATGAGAGTTTAGTCATTCAGAGGCAATTGCACTTAATAAAATCAGAACTGGTCTCTGGTGAGCAGTATTTCTCAGTAATACACACATTTTGGACAGCCTGTCCTTACAACATCAGCATGGTGGCAGCCCAGTTTGGCATCAAAATCTAAGCACAGGCATTTTGGTCTTCTAACCTGACATTTTGCCAGGTCTAGGCAGCGCCAGATTTCTGTAGAGGTTGGAAGAACACGAAGGTTGAAGAACGGTGTTTCTGCAGGGACTGGGTTGTCCTGAGAAGGAGGTGATTTCCTGCCCCCAGGGCATGGTGGAGGGGTAGGAGCTTGGAGGCAGAGGCTCTCCAGGCTGGAGAATCTCCCACATGTGGGACGTATGTGGTGTATTCACTTGTCTAAGTGTTGTAGGCTGGGAATAGACAGACCTGGAGTGCTTGAAAACTGTAATGGTTGGCTGCTGGATCTTCCTGGGCAGCAGAGACTAGAAAAAATGATATGTTTTCTCAGGGTGACTGGTGATTATCTCCTGGGTTATGGCAGAGTGAGGGCTTTCTCACTAATCCTCTGTTTTAAGGCACTTGTAACAGTCGGAAGATTTTGCCCTCAATGATATTTTTTCAGGCTTAAATCTGTTCTGTACAGCAAATCTCTCTCAAGTTTGAAAACAATTCTTTTATAGTGTGAGAAGTGTCAAAGCATGAAGTTTTCCCATTAAAATCAAACTCTTGCCCTCTCCCTGCCTTGGTAAAGCTCTGTAGAGGCAGTAGTATTAGTGATAGCATTTTAGGATGGAGAGTCTTTTCCTGAAGGAAAAGTACTTTTGTTTCTCTAGGAATTGTTTGTCTCAGCTTGGCTTTACTAAAATACCGAAAATTACAAGTTGCTTGGACACGCGTGGTTTTTATGATAGCCCTTTACAAGGTAAATGCAAGTGCCCTGCCATGTTGCACATCTGAGATTAAGGAAGGCCACGTGAGCCTTTGCCAGCCCTGTTAGCTGTAATGGGGCTGGATGTGCCAGCCTTGTCCATCTCAGAGATTGTGCCATAGAGGACAGGACACTCGTGCCCTCCTGCACCTGTGCCACAGGGAAGGCTCTTTGGAGCACAGTCAGCAGGGAGGTGTGGGACAGCATTGGGACAGAGGTGTCACACTGCAAAGGGCATTTCAGGCTTTACTTTCCTTTGCTGGATTCTCAGCCTTTCAGTTTTTTAATTTTGGAAAATAGAAGCTGTCGTGGAATCACATGCAAAAATGTACAAAAATGCTGTTGTATGGGGCTGAAATCAGTCAGTGCCACAATTCAGGGTGGATGTGTAAGCTTGGGTGATTCTCCATTCTGCATTTCACAAATAGCATATGATAATACGATCCAAATTTTCTTTAGCTTAAAAGCCTCTTTGTTGCATTCTGTGCTGCTGCTTTTTACATCCCCGGCAGAGACAGTAGAAGTCATTTATATGCAAAATGGCCTGTATATTGTATATACTAATTATATAATAAGGAGTAATAATGAAAATTTTCTAGCATGTTTAGGCCACTTAAGTATGCGGTGAAATTAATTTTACAGTTAACTGTCTTATTCCCACTTTGTACATAAAGAACCTTATCCCACCCATAGAAAATATTAAATTAACTATCTACTGATAAATGCATTCAATATTATGTATATTATGAGTAAAAGAACAAAAATACATTGGATACATTTGCATTTTATTGTAAATTGGGGAAAACTGATGAGGCTGTATTATGGAAGAGAACAATATGTGAACACATAATTAGAAAATTGCCATAATACTAATGCTCAGAGGTGTCCAGGTGTGGTTTTATGAGCAGCCTGAACCATGAGGCTTTGAGGGTGTAACTTTACTGTCTTTTTAACAATGTTTTTGCAGAGTATGTGTGTGTAAATTATATAGTAGCAATTCCTCAGATATTGTATTCCTAAAATGTTCCTTCTAGCTGTGTGAGCACATAAGGAAGCTCCTGTATGACAGATGACAATAATTTTTCATACGGGACAGTTCCTCTTGACATGATGGATGCAGAGAGAGCAGCCATGCTCTCTGGAAAAACACCAGGGAGCAGTGGTAAAATGTTCCAATGTGTATGGTAATCAAGGCAGAGTGTGGTTCTTGATTAGGTTATGAGATCACACTGCTAAGGTGAGGGATCTGAATGAAAAACTCTTTTAACAAAGCCTTTTGCACTGGTATGCAAGAGTGCATTGTAAAGATTGTTTTCCTTAAAATGTTCCGAGCAGAATTGATCCAAAATTATTCTGGCATATGCTGAACTCACTCACTGATGCTTTTCTTCATAAGCTCCTGTGAGGAATATATTGCGAAATGTTTTATGTAAGGTATAGATAATTTTAGACTTTATTTCAAAAAGGAGCAAAATGTAATTTGTGAGTATTTTGCCATGTTTGGTCTGTGCTAAACAGGGAGAATTGCTAAACTGAAGTTGCAGCAATTCTACCTGAAACAAACTGTTTCTAATTTCTACATCAGTGAATGGCTGTACCTTCCTCCGCATTTGTTCAATGCACAAGTTGTCAAAATCTGGAGGCACTGTCCCCTTTCTGAGATATTGTCAGCATCTGTGTGCTGTGAGCATGCTGGAAATAGAAAGGCCAAAGAAGGGGAAGAAAATTGCCTTCAAATTTTATAAAGCTAGTGTGAGTGCCACATTTTTTCATTTCTTTGTGGGCTATTTGGAGTTGATCCTCCTGCTGAAAAAAGAACCTCTACCTCTGAATGCTCTGATATCACGTTGGCCTTTTCTCTGTGCAATGATGTTTTTTTAACTGTATGATCCTGGCAAAGCACCTTTCCTCTACAGCCTATCCTCTACAGTCAGAAGCCTGGGGATCAGTAATGTGAGCAGGAATGTATCTGTGCAAGATAAAAGGGTATAATCTCTCTTGGCATATACAAAATATGGGAAGAATAGTGCATTTGGGATTATAGTGGGATGTGTCATGCAGCACTATTTTGGAAAAACCCAAACAAGTGTTTGGGTCCTGCAGACAGACTTGCTGGAGGGAGCCATGGTCAGACCAGCAGTGTGTTGGGAGGCATAGGCAGTCTCAGCTAGACCTTACTGCTCCCTCAAACTGTGAGCTGAGTGCCTCTCTCTTACCATCATTGTAATGCTGTGACAAGGACAGGTACTGGTGATGGGCAGCAGAGTGAGTGCACAGGTTCAGCAAGAGGCTGCTGGCAGAGTCACTGAGGGGTCCATTCCCGTTTCATAGCCAGGAACAGATTTTTATTATATTTTTTCTGGCATTAATGAGCACAGGTGAGCATACATATCAGCCAGCCAGTGCTGGTTTAGGTTGTGAAATCCATCTGGGAGGTTTTGTGACTGATCACAGGAGCAGCTGCTGTGAAGTCCAGTCCTTGTGCTTGGCTGTCACCATCAGGCATGTGGTTTTAATTTGTATTGTGTAGGGTACATGTACAACAAATGTTACCAACACTGGATGGATTCTGTGACCATGTACACACCTGCATGGTGTAGTGTCAAAAAGGGAACCTTGCATGCTTTAAACCAGATCCTTCAGAGCAAATCACAGCTGATAGAGATGGACTAACACTAGGGGCCTCCTTTGGAATGGAGGGGTTGAACATCTACTGGAGAAGCCAGCAGTGTACTCAGCCAGCCAGCAGAAGTGGGAGTCAACTACTGTGGGAAGTGGAACAAGAACCATCTAGGAAATCAAGGGCACGAGCACCCACAGGCCTCTTCAGGCTGCCCTTATTCATGGCGTGTGTGTAGTGGAGTGGGATTGTGTACCAGCAGAGTGTATAGAGGGAGCTGTTCTTGGTCCTCATCCTCCAACACTGTTCTTACTTGGGATTTGTGTAATTATTAATATTTATTATTCATTTTAAAAATTACATCTGGTTTTGTCTCATACTTTTTGCACAGTACTAATGGTTTGGAAATAAAAGTCATGAAATTTAACAGAAGACAGGGAGAAGTGTGACCTTAACTGATAGACCTGAATATCAGAGGCTCATAAAAATGCATTGCTATGGAGACAGACTTTTATCTTACAAATTACTTTAGGAGTAAAGGAATAACTCCAAACATCGAAATCCTTTTCAAAATTCTCTATGGATTTTGAGATAAATATGTTTAGCACATTTAACAGAGCGGGAGATGAGCCTTCAATGTGCAAAGAAATGAAGAGATGCTGGCAGAAAGCACAAAGTTTAACATCTGAACAGACTGGCCATACTGTTTACCCTTGGATTTGGTATTAAAATGCATTGCATCAACTCTATTCCCTGCTTACTGTCCCAGCAGGGCAGTCATGCTATTAATCAAGATGCTGGTTAAACAATATTGTTCAGCAGAATTCCTTTATCTCAGGTTCATAACACTGGGTTTACATACAATGTGTATGCACTGCATCATGTGGAAGCTGTATGAATTAACACAATTGTGATTCTGTTGTTGGTTTTAATTTTTGCAGATGCAGATTTACTTCTACAATCCTGATGACTTTGACAGTTTTGGAACAGCAGTTCTAGAAAACAGGGTGGTAGGAGCCATGGCCGTGTTTTTTCAAGTAAGTTAAAACAAAGACTATATCCATAAACCAAAGTGTTCACCAAGTACTATTTAATTCATTGAATTGTTTCAAGCTTAATGGATGCATCTGTTTTCTTGTTCCCACCTGTCTAAGTGAAAGATATTTCATATTGTCTATGTGTGATTTAAAATGTAAATAAGTATATTTAAAAACATAATGAAAAATTTTTCCTGGATTGTTCTGACTTTATAGCTACTCTACAGATGCAGATTGGAGAACACATTTATCATGGAACTTCTTTTGCTGCAGAAGCACATTGCTGCAGTCCCTGGAATACTAACAAACCAACACTGACTGGTTTTGTTCAGGGAAAACTTAAAATTCAAATGCAGCTTGAGAGAAAATTAATCAATACATTTCATCAATCTTATCTGTAGCAACTTCTTCTAAAGTGTCATAGTAACAAGTTCTTGAACAGACCAGGTTTCCAAATGAGTGAATTTATGCATCCACTTGTTTGAAATGCATCCTGAGAGATGCACATCTGGGGCTGCTGGGTGAGCTCATTTGTGGTTCCGAATCTGTGGCGTGGGGCAGGGAGCACCTCTGCTGATGGGAGTGTCACCTGTGGCAGTGGCATTCAGCAGAATGAGCTCCTTGTCACCTCACAGAAGAAACAGGGTCTTAAAAGTCAGAAAAAAAAGTCACCTGACTCGAGGGTGAATTGTAGAGAGGGAGTTAGAGCCACTCCACACCACCAGGCTGTCACAGGCAGAGAAGTAGCTAATGAAGATTTGAAATGTCTTGAGGTCTTGCTTTTTCAGAAGAGAGGAAAGGAGGGAGGGAAGAGCAAGGGAAAATGCTGATCCTTTATGAGGTTTCACACTAGTTTTTACTGAGGAAGAAAGTGATCTTGCTGTTATCTTTGTGAAGCCGGATAAAAAGGAATATGCAAGTACCCATATGTAAATACCTCCATTTTTCTTATGATGTTAGAGTGACAAGCCTGACTCTGCTGCTCAAATTAAGTAAGGTTGTCTTTTTGCATGTCACTGTTTTTGATCAAATGCTTTGATAAGGAGAAAAGGACAGATCCTTGTATTGCATAAATTGCTGTAACTCTGCTGACATCAGGATAGTGGAAGGAGGCATGTTAAATTCATCACTGGTGGATTCTGAGCACTTCTGTGGTGTTTCATATTAGGGCAAAGTTGGTGGAGCTGAGATAATTTGCAGTGGCATGGTGATGATTCCCCAGACTTCTTAATCTCAATGTATGGGAAGCTTTGGGCAAGTTGAATTTGGCCATAGAGACAGAAGTTTAGAAGCAGAACAACCAAAGGCTGGTTTATAGCACAGGGAAGCATTGTGGGTTTGGTGTGTGCCATGTCAAAAGGAGCATGGGTTTGTGCCATGGTGTGCAGTGCATGTTGTGGCATCATCTGTCTGGAATGTAACTTCCAAATTACCCTGATGGGCTTCACATCAGCCATGGGAAGCACTGCCCCATGTCACATCACTTCCTAGTCTGTATGTGACATGGGTCTCTCTTTGCACGATTCCAGTGGAGACATTAAAATTACTTCAAATAGTGGGTTATGCTGTTAAAAACCCCATCTTTGATTGTCAGAGACCTTAGGCTTTTCAAGACCCCAACTGAGTGTTGTAGTCCCCTCAGGGAAGCAGAAATCTACACTTTTCATCATTTCCAGCCCTGCTGGCTGCGGGACACGAGGCTGTAAAATTTGGATGATAGTGCAGCTGGGCTCCTCTGCTCTGGGAGCTGTAAGATCTGAGGCCATTACTGATGAACACTCTGTGATCTTTTCCAGAGAGTGGGGTCAAGGTAATTCTTTGGCAAAGTGACCCAGGGATGACCTGTTTTGTGGCTGCAATGAAATGGTTGGGGGGCTTTGGCATATTTTCCTTTGGGTTGAAATGAGAAATCAGTGCTGTGTTGGTAAACTTGTGAGTGTATCAGGTTTTCCTTCTGGGCAGCTTTGCTCCAGGACAGAGAGCAGTTGAGAAAGATTAATTTTAAAGTCCAGAGTCCCAGTTTTTAAGGGCATGTGCTGAATTTGGGCATGTGCTGAATTCTAGAATCTGTAAATAAGCTTTAGGGACACCAGTGTGACAGCTGCTATTTTGGCCATCATGAGGATTTTCTGAATTTTTTGAATTTTTGCACATAGGGTTAACATAATGGATGATGATAATCCTTTGCAAATCCCTACTGTGTTTGACCAAGGTGCTGTTTTAGCCCCCTCAGTTGCATATCATGTGCTGGGCTTGTTGATCTGTGGCTTGGGAAAACCTTTTTCTTGAGAAATATTTTATGTTTCCTGGGCCTTGCTCCTCAGGACTCCATGCAGATAAACTTGCCATGGCTAGTATTTCATGCAGCTAATTTAAAGCTGTCTTTTAAGATTGATTCCTAGTGACTTTTGAATGAAATGTCCCTCAAATGTCCATGGTCACATTTTAATTGGCAGCTTAGGTTGTTCAAGTACTACAACTTTCTGTTTTCCAGAGCTTTTGGTCCCACCCTGAACTCATTTACCTAGAACACAGCTTTTAAAAATTGTAGCAAGAGAGGTCATACTGTTTTTTACAAATGTATTAGGAAACTGTACCCTGCATGCTTTTCTATGTAAATATTTTAGCATAAATTATTGGATACATTTGCCATTAAGACATGGATTTTTGCTAATGTGATAATGCTGTGTTGGAATGAATGTGCATAACATTGGCTGAGTTTATAGTCTGGCAGGTGTTTTTGTTTGACTGATGTTCATAAATGTTCCTTTGAAAATCAGGTTCTCCAGTGAGTGAGCATTATACTGAACTATATAATTATTGGTGAAACATTAAATAATTAAGTACCCTCTTTCTTCCTTTTTAAATAATTTAACTTGGACTATAGAAGAATTTTCCTTATTGAATTCATTATTTCAGGGGCAATTTCCAGGTAAAGTACATTGGTTCTGAACTTGGATAATTGAAGCACTTGGAATTTTGTTGTAATTAAAGCAGTGGTTTTCTCATTACTTTCACTTTAAGCTCTGTTGATAAATGCTATTTCTGTTTGTGTGCTGCAGGTTAGTTGATCTGACGAAAAAAAATTACTAAACTAAGAAACAATTCTTGCAAATACCAGCTGCTCTAACTGCTCATCTCTATCTCATTGTGGATAGACATGAGAGGGTCTCACACAAAATAGCACTGTGGGGACTCTGTAGAAGGTATTGGCAATTTACAAATGAGATGAGCTGGCCTGAAATCTCTAGCTGGATTTTCTTTGTTGTTAAAAGAGAACTCACCTGTTATTTTAGCAAAAGTCAAAATCCCCTGGGGACAAAGGAGAGGAAGCCATGACAAATGAGACCTTGCCTTCTGACAGGTTTTTCAGGAGAGCACTTTATGGCCATTCCTTTCAGTGCCTTTTAGATTTGGTGTTTCTCAGAGTGAAGCTGGTACCAGCTGAGAGGTCCTGTTTTTTGGGAATCCTAAATGAGCCTCTGGCTGCACACCAGGAACACAAGCAGCAGGTCCCAGTCCAGCCAGGCACCTCAGGCTTGATTTCAATGATCCTACCTTGAGTAGCTGGGGCACGTGTTTAATTTCAGCCCACGTAAGATTCAACTTGTAGTTAATGATGTTCTGGCTCTGGGCCTTGGTTAATTGTCAGGCTGAGCAAGCTTTGAAGCAAACCAGGAGTGGAAGGCAAGGCCCAGGTCTCTCATGGTTCCTGAGTCATCCGTTCATCATATATGTAATACATATTTATAAGTCACATTTAAAATGAGTAGTTACTTGGATTAAATGCATTCAGACATATTGCACAGCTCTGTTTTAACCATCTAACAATATAATTCATTGCATACTTCACTACTTGCTTTATTAAAGCCAAACTTGAAAGTGTTCAAAACAAACATATTGCTTTTGCATTTGAAATATTCATCTTTTAGTCCTGCAGTAGATTCATTATGGCAGAGAATACCTCATTCCTTGATTACTGCTGTGAAAAGGCACAATACTGATTCCCTAAGCACTCATCAAATATTCGATAGCTCAGAAATTCAGGAGGAGGAGATGGAATTCTTGCTCCTACCGGGAGGGCATATAAATCTATTTTATATTTGCAGAGAAAACCGTCAGTGATTAGTTACTGTGTCTCAGGTACTCAAACAAATCATCTCTAAAGAAATTAAGTAAAAATGAATTTTAAAATAACTTTTAGCAATGCTTTCATCATTAAAATTAGCTCCATAATGATGAGTGATGTTGATACCTCGATCACTCAAGAGCTTCCGCAGTGCAGAGCTAGATTTTTAAAGGTAATTAGATACTTGGCAGCAAATGTGCAACTAGCAGTATTTTTAAAACTACATGGGATAAAAATCAAGGAGTTTACATGTCTTTAGCTGAGTTGCCTTCCAATGCTGACATGTCCTTGTAAGTTTGTTGAAAATACTACTCTGTAGCTCTTTTAACTTTTAGATCTATGTATTATTTGCATATAAATGTCTTTATATGTACTAGTTACTCATTTATCCAGAGATTTGTTCTTCAGTAAAATGCTTGTTTGTGGCCTTGCTTTTTGTGAGGTTTTTTTGGTAGTGGTTCTTAGTCTGCTTCATCAATATGATCAATCACTCACTTTTCACAGGGGCCTAAATGAGCTGAACACAGAATAAATTGGTGGAACACCATCAAAGCTATTGAATATTTGCCAAAAATATGCTTTTTAAATGTATATTTCTCAAACAACACAATTCAGCTTTTAACTTCCCTTGGAAGCCTTTTTGTTCCCTGTTCTTCCCTTTCATTAACTCTTTCATGTGTTTGCCACCATAGCAAAATAGATTCAGTGAACAGGTGATTTAAGTATGGTAACTGTTGAGAAAACCATATCCAGTAGGAGACAGGGTCCTATGTCCCCATCCCAATTCTTGGGAATTCCCTGATTCTGCCGCTCCCTTATTCTAATGCTTTTTGAAAATCTGAGTAAAATTAGTTTGATTCTGACAATGAGCATGGAGAGAGAGGTGTGCACTTCTCTTGGCACATTCCATCCACCCACATGAAGCATAATCAGAACTCCAGTGTTTAGGCAATATCTTAAAGGTGATTTGCAATAGTGAAAATAACGCATGGCATCATTAACATGCAGAGCATCATCCAGAGTCATTGAGAGACTTTTCATTTATTTTAATGGACTTAAGATAGATGTAAAGAACTTAAAATTGAATTACAGTATTAATTCTTTTAATGGTTACATTAGAACCCATGGGGTTTTATTAACAGTAGCTCATGAATAATAAAACTGTTATTATTGATTAGCAGTGTTATTTAGTATCACTACAGGTATATTTTTATTATCTCCATACCCTACTCTACTCACTTATTCAGTAGCTATATACCAATAACTCTCCATCTAAGTGAAGACAAGCAAAAGAATTTGAAATATATTCTTCTTTACTAAATCCAGTTTTGCAGCATCTTAAAATGTTGCAGTTGTTTGAAAACATTAGTTGTTACTAATAAAAGCACTACTAGGCCTTTTAAATGGTTGAAAAATAGTAGAGAGGTACAAAGTAGCTGCCCTGCCACATAAAGTCTCAGCCAGAGCAGGCAGATGTGGCTACTGCAGCACCAAGAGTACATTTTCCTGAGAAACTCCTTGTACAGTACCTGCCACAGGATATAGAGACATGTGAAGCATCTCTGGAGCGGAAAAGATTCTCCTCATTTTCCAGCAAATAAGCGGAGATAAAATTGTCAAAAGTGATTTTGTGTCATGAAGAATTTAAATACAACATTTTGGGAGTTTCTTAAGGTCTGTTAGATTTGAATAGAGTTCAGTATGTCAATGGCACAGACCAGCCTCCAGAGGTGTTTTTTTAAACCAAAACATGCAAGTTTAGGTGCTAATAACAAGCGCTCATGCTAATCAAACAACTTCTTCTGAAACTGTTTTGGTTGGAGGAGGGTTTGGGTAGAAGATAAAAATTCATGGAAACTGTTTCTAAAAAAAAATCTATTTCTACCCTTTCCATTAAAGAAAACAGAAATATTTTTTTAAACTAAGCCCAGAATTCTGATTTTTATTTCAACTTATGTTGAAAGTTTCTTAGGGAAATATGAATATTTTCTGAATATTTTATGTAAAATAAGAAAGGAAAGGGAGAACAGATGGGGAATAACTCTGAGAGTAAAATATATATCTATATAGCTACAATTTTGGTGCTTATTAAATTTCCAGTGCTTAACAATGAGTCTTTAACTTTATTCTGATCTATACCTCTGCCCAGATTAGTCATGTTTCAAATGATGTTTAATAGTAAAACTGCTGTTTACGACAGATTTATTTTTTTTTTTTAATTAAGGTTTCTTGTAGTAATGTTCTCCATCCTTTTTTTGGTATATAAATAAGCAGGCTGACTCTTGAGAGTACTAGGCAAACAATCCCTGATGAAGTCTGGAGTTTAGTAGGGAAGCTTCAAAAGGTTTTTAGTTGTGCAGGGCGATGCAGTTGTGAGGAGGGCAGAGCTGCAGCCCTTTCTCAAAAAGGGGGGCAGATAAGAGGGTAAGGAAGGGGCAGACTGCAGGGGTGAGCCCTGGGACCTTCCTGTGAGTAATTTGGGGAGCACAGGGAGCTAGGAAGGGGTCTGTGAGCCCAGCAGTGTTCGTCACTCAGTGCTGCTGGACTCAGGAAACTCAGTAAGTGAGCTGAATTACACTGAAAAAGCAGTGGCCCTTTCACCTGTGGGTTTTTTTTGAACCAGTTCTCCAAACTTTCAGTGCATTTCAGCAGCACTGGGACACACCTTTGCTGCTGGGTTCCTGTGCAGAGCCTGGGCTCCTGGATTCCCTCCTGTCACACCCCAGGCAAACAGGAGCAGAGTTGCTGTCTGTGTGTGGTGCGCTGTGGGTTCGGCTCTCGCTCACATGGCTGCACACTTGTCATGGTTTGTCATGAGAAGGAGCTCATGTGGCTAAATCTGTGAGTGTGAAGAGCAGAGGTGTTCACACAGCAGCCTGCACATCCTGAGCAAGCCTGCTTGGAGGAATGAGGTACAAATGTGTGAGCAAAAGGGGGGTTGGATTTGGAGGCACAGACTGACAGGGCGGCTGAAACAGATCGTTCTTGGAAGCAAACACATCGTTCCACTTCTGCTTGCCTGTGTTCTGCCAAGAGGCATTTGCAGTCTCTAGATCATGATGGCTGCAACCTGCTGTGTTGAAACTTTCTATCCACAGGCTGACTGTGCAGTGTAGAAGGGTAATTTACCTTATGTGCACTTATCTTCTTCAGTGCCCAAGCAATCGTCTTCCTTTCCCTTCTTCTCTTCACTCTGAACTTGTTCATGGTATTTTCCACTAAGGCAAAAAGTCTGATGACCTCCAAAATGCAATACTTTCAATTAAAGCATTTTTGTTAGATTGAGTTTTAAAGGATATGGGCTGTACTGAAAGTGGTGCCATGCAGTTCTTTTTACAGTACAGAGCAAAATACCAGAATGCTCAGAGAGTCCTTGGCTTTTATTTTGTTTTTAATCTCAGACATACCCAGGGAAATGAATTTCCAAAGCATCTAAAAAATCTAATTGAAGGTAAAAATTAGAATTAGATTCTATTTTTTTCCCCAAATGCGCTGTCAATGCTTTCTTGAGCAAAGTCTGAGATCACAACTCACAGCTTGTGCTATCTCTGGTTTGGATGCAGCAGCAAGGAGGGGGGGATAGCAGTGGGGATGGGTTACCAAGTGACTTTAGCTTTTCATGAGAAATCACAGTCCTTTGGTCCAATTTATTTAATGGAAAAATCACAATTATTGATGTTAGGAAGGAACTGCAAACTTTCTTGAGAGGACTTGGACTCCAAAGTTCCACAATGCTGCAAATACGAAAAACGCTCTGCACATTTCATGGGGTCTGTCCTCAATGTCTTGAGCTATCAGTCATAACCATTAATGACAGCTGGCTGGATGCATTGCATGGGAATAGATCTCTGTGCTCTTCTGGTTTAATGTTTGTTTGAATGTTAGGATCACTGTCTTTCAGTTTACAGCATTGTAAACACTTTTGACCTGCAGTTTTTTTGCTTTCTGAATGGTTCTTAATTTATTAATGTATTGAGATTAATCCCAAGTGGGATGCCATTATTAATTTGCTTCATTTAATTGCATACCAACCTGTTAGCATTGATTCTCATAACTGTCCCCTTACATTTTAGTGGTTTTATTTGAAGTACTTGCCTCTAGAACTTGATCAGCATGCCTTTGTGTATTCTTTTCTTCCCTTTCCTTTCTCACACCCTTGATATTCAGAAGTGGAATCAGTTTAGGAATATTTATAGTGTCTAATGTCAGCTTCTTAAACACAGTAATTTACTTCTCTGTAATCTAAAAATAACCTGATTAAAAAAAAAACAAAACAAAACAAAGCCAAAACAAACCATTTTGTAGCCATGCCATAAAAATTTTTAAATTTATAGAAAATGTCTTGTGTAGACTCCTGAAAATGACACTTAGATGTGTAATATGTAAAAATTACAGTTATCAGCCTATAATCTCACCCCTTCTGTGGTTCAGGAAGATTGAGACTCAGGAAGTCTACTGATTATAATCATTAGACTAAAAAACAAATTAGTTCCCTAACTACAGTGGTAATTTTTGCATTTTGGACTCTGTTGTGCATTGTTGCTGCATCACTTGGTCACTTTGTCAAACATCACAAAGCAAACCTAGAGCTCAGACAGCGTGGAGGGACCCCAGCCTTCCTGCAGTGCTGCTTTAGGGAAGGGACAACAGCCCCTCTTTGTGCCTCTGAGCATTGAGAAGCCATCAAATGGGACTTGTTTGTGACATTGTGATAGCAGTGATTGCTTCATCCCTGTCCTTCTTTTATGTTCCACATCTGTTGCATTTTGACTAGACCTTTTCTTTAAGAAAGGGAGAGAGAGGAGCTGTAAATAATCTGGTTTTTGCTATCTAAGTTTTTGGAGAGTTTTGCTAAAATTAATCTTAGTTACAGGATCAGAAGATGTAAAGATACACTTTCATCTCCTTTCCTCTCCTCTCTCCCTAGCAGAACAGCTGTCTCTGGGAAGTTCCTGTTTTCTCCCAGTTTTTAGACATCCAGCCTGGATTCCAGGAAGACAGTTTTTTATGCCAATCTGTCCACCTCATTTTAAAATTTAATTTGATTTTTTTAAAAAAAACCAGGTTCTGTATTCCTCTAGCTCTCTGACCCATTTGTCTCTGAGAGGATTAATCAAATGTGTTACATGTGGTTTACATTCATGGTACATAGATGGAGAAATCTAACATTTCAGCCAGGAAACTCCAGTTCTCCAGTCCACAGTTGCCCAGTTCTGCAGGATTTTGAACAGGATTTGTGTGACCCTTAGAAAATTTACACCTGTTTTTGCCCTCTGTATCTTCCATGAAATTACAAAGTCTTCCTGTGTCTCTGGTTACCAGTTAGTGTTATGGCACATTTTAAGCAAAGGTAAGCACAGGATCTTTTCATAAATGATTGCCTAGTTTTGCTTTGTGCAGTAAAACAGAGATTGGTTGTAAAGTCTGAATATATAAAATAGATGGGTAAAATTGGGACTTCCTTTCACTTTAGATCTTCTGGCTCAGATGGAAAAGTTATTAAATACAAGCTGTTCTGCCCGAAGAATTATTACTGTAGTTCTCAGCTATAACAGTGCCACGTTTCTCCTTGTATTGGCAAGAATAAACAATACAAGCTTCAGACAGAATTTCCTGGGTAGCATACCAAATGTTCTGGAAAACCTTCTCGGACAGCAGCTGATACATTTTTAATACAAATAAAACATAATTCTTTAGTCTCATTCCAGTTTGATCCCTAAGGTGGAAAAAGTATACGAACTATAAATAATTGATGTATTTGTTTGAAGTGTTTACCCGGATACTCCATTCACAAAGTCTCTTTTTGTTAATAGGTTGCTGTGAGATGTAAGAATCACTTAGGGCTCTCTTTGTGCAAATAAATGGAACGTGTCACTTTTTGTGCAGTCAGTGAGGTGGTTACACAGTCATCCTGACTGTGTCTTTGTGCTGCCCACACCCTGCAGCCTTAGTCGAGTCACAGAGCAGGTCTGGCTGAAATGTCAGTATTTTCCCAGATCAGAAGTGATGGGAAAGCATGAAGGCATGCAAGGGAGAGAAGAAGATGGTTGGGAGCTTTCAGGGTCACCCAGACTGGTGTTGGGTTGGCGTGTCTGTGTAAGCACCACCCCAGTTGTTACCAATGATACGTGTGGTTTCTTGGGCAATGCCTAAACATTACACATGATGCAGAGCAAGCATGCAGGAAAATACCTCTCAGTAGTTTAATGATCATCTGTCCTACATTACTGAAAATCCAGTGTTACAGGTTACTGCCAGAGGGCTGAGTTGTTGCTGGGTTTTGTCGTCTGTACATTCTGTGCTGCAGAATGACTGTGAGAGAGATGATTATTGAGGGCATTCTGAGCCCATGGTTTTCATTCCAGAGGTCAGAAAAAAAGGCAATGAAAGTAAATCATAATCTAGTCTGGTCTCTTTTTGATGTCTTTGTACAGATGTAGACATTTGTATGTATAACTGATGGTTTAGCTGATAATGCTCATGGCAGATCACCCCCAAAATAATTCTGCAGCTGAGATGGCTGCTTGCCCAGAGCAATCCTGGTACCTGATGTTTTGCCTCCTATGAATCTAAATCAGAAATCTTCAAGTTTATGGGGTGGTGTTGAGGGTGTGTAAACCTGGATACCCTTTTACAGCATAACTTTATAGTAGTTTTCAGATATATCTTCTACATCTGAGATTCGCTGAAAAGCACACTAATTTGACTGAGGTGATGAGTTCCAAATGAGCTCAGTGGTCCTGGTTTGAGTAATTTTAACTTCCCTTTGTTTCACGTTCAGGTGTGCTGGTATCAGAGTTTCCAGAACAAAACCAGCCCAGAAGCTGGGATGTGCTCTTATGCTCTGCTGGAGATAGGGGAGAGTCGAGAATGCCAATCACCATCTTATTCTATGCACAAAAGTGCACAGAAACGTGTTAAATAAAGATTGCTTGAATCTGTTCAGCACCTCTGAATAGTGAGTTTTGATGGAGCAGGATTTTTCCTATGAGCTTATGGTGTTTGCAACTGCTTCTCAGCTCTGAGGAGCCAAGGAAAAGCTGTCTGGCTGACACCATCAGAACAGTATTTAGCTGCTGATTGTAACTGTACCATTTCTGTGCATCAAAAATGCATTGAAATGTGGTCATTATCAAGTCTAAAGAGACTTTCTGAAAGAGGGTATTGGTTTTGCAACATCTCTGCTGTATCAAATGGTGCCTAACTGGAGATTTGGCAAAGTGTTCTTTATGAGTAAAATGATGTACCACATTAGAAAGGAGCTTGGTTATTAGAAAGCTCAGTCTTGCTCCTGATAAAATGGATTTTTTTTTCACCGTAAAATTCATCTTTACTTGCTGCAAGAATATTGCTAAAAGAGATTAACTTTGGATCTCAGTGTATTTTATAGTGTGTCTCATGTTATTTTAAGGCTGTAAATATATTAGCTGATCTGTAAGCTTCACTTAAGTTACTGCTTTCTGGGTTTTTGAAGAAATAGGATCATGGTTATGCAGGAACTAGGAAGATTGAATTAAATCACCCCTTTTGATATTTATTTTCCCTTGGGATCATGATATCAGATCAATATTTAAAAACAGCTTTATGGGTAAGTGTTGATTAGAAAGCAAAGCTCCATAACTTTAACAGCTAAGCTAGCAATTTTTTGGGTGCATTTTACCTGTAGTTTGTATGACATTATCCATATGCCTGTGTAAAAAGTAAGAAAATAATTTTTATTATTTTCTTACTCCTTCCTCCTCCCTGCATACCTTGCCACCTGGCAAACCTACTTTATCATATCCCAGATCCTATAAAAATAGCTAACATAATTTGAAATGCTCTTGTGTGAAACATGATTAGACTGCATCAATCACTTTTCAAAGATTTTTTTTTTCCATATCATTTTGTATTCTAAACTGCTAAAATCACACTCTTCTATATCTTCCTGCATTTCATGGGAGGCATGAACAGACAGAGAGTTCCCCATCTTGGGTGAACCAGTCTTATTAAGTACTCTCCCAGAGTGCATGCCAGTCAAATTAGGCTTTAGGTTAACGTTTTGGAATGCTCTCCTCTTGCCAACTCATTACTGGTGATATGGCAAAGCAAACTGTTGCCTTCTGCTATTCCAGATATCTACAGAGATTTATTACATTTCAGCTAATAAGCTTACCTTCCTAATAGCATGCAGCCCACCCCACCTTATGGCTTGACTTGTCTCTGCTCATAACTTCAGCGGAGAATTAAAGGCCAGAAATAAAGCTGGCTTTTAAACCTGTCTGGGTAGAGCTGTTTGGGGGTCCCTGTCTTATGGATGGGAGCACCCATCATTCTGGAGTCTGAAGTCAGTCATTACCTAGAGCAGCTCTGCACTGCCCCTCAGGCTGATACCGATCCCTCTCTGTGGACAGATGTGGTGGGAGAGGAGGGTGATGCCTGGGCACCACCTCAGGGTGCTGCAGGGCCATATGGGCACTCAGGTTTTAGAGAAACTTGGTCTGTGCATGCAGTACAGCTGGCTGCTACCACACCTGTCTAATAGAGTTGTTGAAAGGCTGTATAAATTCATGCTGAGCTGTGGAGATTATCTCTGTCAGCTGTTCTTGTGTCAGAAGCAGTTTTTTTTTAAATGCTGCATTTGTGTCCCAAGTGCCCAACCTACGTCTGCCTTTTAGAAAGTGCCCTCTTCCTTCCTTCATTACTGCTTGCATTGCATCTGAGATATATAGTTTCTTGCCCCTAAAAATAGGATATTTTTTAATGCCTTTGTTATCATGCCATATATATTTGCTGCCCCCCTTAAAATCTGAGTGTAAAGAGAGCTGCAAGTGCAGGTGCATCCTACCAGTGTGCTGGGGCTACAGACCAGACTCCAGGGAACATGGGATGCTCCAGCATGAAGCTTTTGGGCTGTGGTGTTTCTCTGGAAATTCTCTGATCCTCTCAGTGCAGTGCTGCTCGTGTGCTCGTTACAGCTGGGCTGGAATTCCGGCTGTGTTGGGTCTCAGGCGCTCTGGGCACGATTGGCTGTGCAGGCTGGCAGTGAATGTGTCCCTTGGTGCCAACCTTCTGTGGATTGCCTTCACAGAGCCTTGGCTCTTTAGCTCCCTCCATAACAATCAGGCTTTTGGCAGGGAAAAACCTAATGCAGGTTGTGGTGTCGGTTGCAGGTGGTTGTATGAGGGTGGTGACATCAAGAGACCATGCAGCCTGATACGTTTTAAGAAGGGATGAGAGACTTTTCTAGAGGTCAATACCAAAAGTGGGGCTGTTGCAAAGCATGTACCAGGAGCCTGGGTGGTTCAGCTGGCCTGCCACAGCACTGGTGATCGGATCATATCCACTGTTCATGAGCTGTGAACACCCAGGAGTTACAGTGCTGGCTGCAAGAAGAAAGAAAAAATAATAAGGAAACATAAAGAAACACCTCAAATTAATAGCCAGGTTTTCTGGTGAGCAGATTCAGAGAGGAGGACGGGAGATGGAAGAATCTTCCTGAGAGCATTCCCGTGTATGTTCACCTGCAGGAAGCATCTTCACTCTTCTAGGTCAGGCTAGACTTGTTCAAAGAGCACCTTTTGTTCTAACCCTGTTTTAAGTTTTGTTTTAAATCTTGTTCAGTTGTATTTTACTTCTTCTCTCATAACTTTCCCTGAGATTTTTAGACTTCGGCAATTTTGAAGTTGTACCCTGTGTAGGAGGAGGGCTTCCTGACCAGAGACAGAGCTTGAAAATGCCCTCCATAGATGGGTCATGCTCCACAGGAGCACAGGAAAGCTCTAAGAAGCCCATGGAGCAGAGGCATGAAGGCTGGAGCATCCTGAGGAGTTCTGTGGCTTTAAGAGTATCACCTACTCTCAGTGATTGAATAGCATTCACTTTGCCACTGCAGAAATGTAGAACATCTTGAAACAAGCACACATGTCATGTTAGTTTTTGTATTTCTTTGTATTTCAAGAGGAAGAAACTGCTGCCACAAACTGAATGTTTTCCAGGCCTTTAATGCACTTGTGTTCTAAGTGCTGTTTTTCTGCACAAAATTTCCCCCATTTGTTCTAAATATGAGCCATGATACTTGTTGAAATGCTTTTTTAAGGAACTGAATGAGTTGTTGGGTCATGCTAACCAACAGAAAAATAAACATCTTGACATCTCACTGGTTTTGTCTAGTGCTGCACCAGGTAAAACAAGGGGATTGAGCTGTTCTTCTGTTGCTGCAGGAGCTTGAGCAGTTTAGAAGCAACTGAAAAAAAACCAGTGCAGGCCACATCCTGCCACTTTGAATTCAGTAGTTTGAAGGAGATTGAGGTGAGCTGCCTCATTTCTCTCACCTGCTTCTTGGAGTTCTGCTGCTGTGACTGCACAGGGACACTGTGACTGGCTCTCGGTGCACCCACCCTTCATTCCCACTGGCTCTGGAGCCCCTGGCAGTCCTGCAGCTGGTACCCTGGGCTGCTGGCATCCAGATTTCCCCTGGACAAACCCACTCACCCTCCTCAGCAGCCAAAGCTACTTTTCCTCCTGTCTCCATGAAGAGCATCTCAGGGGGAGGAAGAGCAGAAGAACTTCCTGGGAGAGGAAAAGGTGGGAGAGTTGTGGAAGGGTGCTCCAGGGGGTATGTGGGACAGCTTGGGAAGGGAGGATGCTGTAACATTTGGGGAGACAGAAACAGCTCACTGGGTGGAAAGAGACAGCGAGGAGGATGTGGCAGGTGTGTGTGGAATAGGGAGGTAACCCAGACATGAAAAGTGGAGTCAGAAGTGAGGAAACTGTGAGGATTAGGAGGTGCTTTCCACCTTAGGTACTATGAGCACAAACTGTGCAAGTTCATAGCATTTTGCAAAGCTGCACACACCTGCAAGAATTATATGACACTAGAAAAATTGCAAAAAGTAAGTAAAGATGTAAGAACTTGCTTGAAAGAAAATTACAAATACAAGACTGTATTGTAGCTGTCCTTTTGTGCTGATAAGTATTAATGAAAAGCACTGATTTAACATGGGTCCTTGTACCACAAAGATGCCTGGATGCCCAAGGCTGCTGCATTAGAAATGGGTCATTTGGTGGCAAAAATTCCAGCAGTTTTGGGAGGCCAGCTTACACCAATGTCCTTAGAAATGAAGTAAAAGGAGCAGCAAATAAACTGTGTTGGAATTTGATTTTTCAAAGCATAAGATTTAAAAAAACAAACAAAAAAAAAAGGAATCTGCCCTACAATAATTTATTTTCACTGGATTTCTAATTTAATTGTGAACTGAGGTGTGGTTGTCATTAGGGAAGTGACTCTGTAACTTAATTGACATTTCTGCATCCTCTGTGTTTGTGACTCAGAGATGCTGCTTGAGTCATCTGTGCTGCCTTGCTGGAGGGAGCCCAGGGCTGTGCTGCGAGAGAAAAGGACAGGACTTTTCTTGTAGAATGAATGAAAGATGTCAGGAAGCTGAGACAATTCCTTTCCTTTACTTTAAGGGAGAGATTGATGTGACCTCTCTCACCAAAATCCTTCGTGTTGGCTAGAAAAGAGGAAAAGGCTGGAAATCTCTGCTGCATCCTAGGCAAGCTTAACTGAAGCAATTAAATTAAACCTCTGCAAAATGCTGGAGTTCCAGATGTCCATCTGAGCTGTTCCTTTTCAGCCTTTGCATTTTGACCAGGAAATTTTCCTGCTTAGCCATCAGACTTTATTGCTTTATTTTCCTTGAAAAAAAGAAAAAAAAAACAGGAAAAAGAAAAAAATCGCTGGAGATTTTTTTCTCACTTGAACAATTTTGTACGAAATTCAAGCCAGGAGCAGAAGAAAATGAGAGCTAACTTCCATTTGTGGTTTCACAGTTTTGAGTTTAGCCTCTCCAAATGTGTGAAGCTGTACATCAAGGAGTGGGTGTTGTAAGATGATCTGGCTGTAGTGCTTGTTATATTCTTTCATTACACCATTTCATTTTCCTCCCAACTTAGGTCAAAACAGTTATTTTTACCTAAAAACTGTAAATTGAGCAAATTGCAAAAACTCTAAAAGAGACACAACTCTTCTTTTTTTTGCCCCCTTTTTTTTTTATTTTTTTTAACTCAGAGGATGAGAACAGTTTATACCTGATGGCAGTTCTTATAAAATAGCCTCCATCCTGATAAAATGTTACCCCCTGGTGTGTCATTTTTCCAGCTGAACTGCTGGTAGGATTGAGAGATCTTGCACACTGCTGCTTAAATAAATAGACTACATGCTCTATGAAGAAATCATATTATTTTCTCAAAGGAGAACAAGTAGGCTCAGTGCACTGAAATTGCTTTAAATAAACTTGCAGCTACTGTAGCCCTTTTTTGCGCAGCTGCAGATGGTAAAGTCTATCAATCAAGCTTTCCCAGCTTTGAGAAGCTGCCACTGAAGCTGCCTCTTCTCTGTGTTGCAATTACATTTTTGTCTTTTACAGAACTTAGTATCTGAGATATTCTATTGCTCTAATCAGATTGTGCTTTTGGGCTGAACATATCTTTTGTTTTTCCTCAGATATATGTGTATTAAGATCTTTCAGTAATTTCTTAATTGAATGTGCTATTCACTTGCAGTAAATTAGCTGCATTTGTGCAAGAATGCTTAGGGGAAAATAATTAATTTAGCAAAGGAGTAAGTCAAAGTTTGGGCAAAAGACTGCCTTACGAAAAGAAAGGAAAATACATTGTCTGTTGTTTCTTACCATGCTGCTGGTTGCAAATCTTGTGCTAGTGAATGGAAGAAATGCTGTGGAGGGGGAGCTGCAGAGTCTTCCTCAGCCTGGTGCCACTGCCAGCAGGTTACAATGCACGATCAATGTTCCTCTCTGCTAACAAAGGAATTCAGTGTGCACAAACTCAGAGCACTCTGAGCTGAATTGTTAAGCAGACTTAACTCTACCTCGGAGTTTCACAGTCTTCCTTTTTTTTTTTTGAGACAGTCTCTTGTGTCAGGACCTTGCACCAACACGCAGATTCTGCTCAATGTTCTTCTGTGGTAGCCAGTGCTTTGCTCTTTTTGTGACACTGGTATTTCAGCCAGCCTGAGGTGTAAAAGGGACTATTTATGCTCCTTGTGTTTTCGAGCATCCCTGCTGGACATAATGAAAGGGGAAGTTGCTGATCTATAACCTACTTTGTCCCATCCTAGTCCCAGGATGTCTGCAGCTACTCAGGTGCAGAGGCAGCAGGCACAAAGTAATGCAGGGGCTGAGTTAAAATCTGTGAGGAGCAGTGGTTGCAAACAGCTTCATTGCACTCAACCAAAGATGAGGGACAGCCAGAACACCTGACCCCAAAGTCAGTTCAATAGCTTTTAAAACCATTGTGGACTTCAAAAAAGTAAAGGAAAAAGTGCAGCTTCCTCTTTGGCACTGCTAGTTAATATACCCTGCTAGTAGATATCCTCCAAAGCTGTAGTGAAATATGAAGTTAATACATCACTAGCAAGCTTTCAGTCAGAATGATGTATTATTCAAAGTGGAATTAGCTAGAAGGATCAATGCACACCCATTACTCTATTTAAAATAATCATTGGAAGACTCACTAACTTTTTTTTTTTCTCTTTTCTTCAAACAACATAGTGAATGAGACATTTAGAAACACCCCCTCTTCCAGCATATGCACCTCTGTGACTTCAGTATATATTCATTCATAGCAGAATTATTAATACACAAAGGCCAAAACCCAAATTTAACTCAACAGGGTTTGCCTTCAAATCCCTAAACCTGAAACCAGTTGCTGTAGGCAAAGACAAAATTAGCTCTAATGCACATTTTTAAAAAAATCAAAGGTCATGGTAGCATCTGTGTGAAATGGTGCGTGTGCCACCATAAGGTTCAGTGTCACACCGTGCCTGGGTACCTGTTATTCTCTCTGATTTCACACGTGAGTAGAAAATGGATGTATTAAGAGGGCTTCTTGTTTTCCCTTACAAATATATTCTGCAGGATACTTATTTGGGCAGTCCATTCATTACACAGCAAATGCCTTCTGCCTCCCTGCTCACCTCTGTCAGGCTGCAGGCTTTTGGCCAGATTTGTCCTTTTGCATCAGCTCATATGGGAGATGTGCAATTATAGCTTATATGGGGGAGAGGGAGGAAGAAAATATCATCTGTGGAGGAGCAGGAATATATCATTCTTGGATCATTTAGTGCTTGTGAAGGTGAAAAACTTAGAGCACCAAATCTAGCTTATCATTATGTCAGGAGCTCTGTAGGCATTTTCTTGGCTCCATAGCTCAGTGTGCTATTGTGTCAACCAGTATCCCTTCTCACCCGTCAGTTCTCCTGGAAAGCTCCAGATAAATATTTCCTACTTTATTTCAAAACAAAGTACATGTAAACTTTTCATATCTGTTCATCCACATTCCAGATCCGGCTGAAATATTTCACTTCCTTTTATTCAGTAATGTTTAAGAAACTAGATACTTATCCTCAATCAGATTTTACAATGTGGACTTCAAAAGGGAGAGAAGCAAGAGGTGGGACAATGGAGTTAGTGCAGAGCAGAAGGGTGTGGGCCACGAAGCCAGGATCCTTTCCAAGTGCTGCAGACTGGTGCAGGTTAAAGCATCCTTGTTCAGAAGGATTAGGAGTAGGGCCTGCCCAAACTGATAGCTGAAATCATTTGGCCCTGAAGACACGGATTTGAAGAGTTTCAAAAGCAATATCCCTAGTGCTTTCCCTTTAGTGAGGAAAGAATGTTTCTTTTGATGGTGATTATCTTGGATTCTTTAAATCCTGTTGCTCTGATGTTAAAATACATATTGTGTGGTGCAGTGTTCACATTAATGGGATTCTTCTAATTTCTGTTCTAAACCACTGAATATCAAGTCCTTTCCCATAGAGACTGGGAACTGGCATCTGTCCAACATCACTGAGCTGATAGAAGAGTAAATTGTTTAACCATGTTGATTGTCCTGAAACCCTACAGGACAATTTAATCTCTGCAACCCAGTTAATTCGTAATAGTTTTCTTTTTCTTCTTAGTTGTTTGTACAGAGTGCTTGGAGCTTAGGTTTTTGGCTGGTGAGTTGTATATCTTAACTGCAGGCTGTATGGGAGCTGAAGGCACATGGCTGGGGGAATATTACCCCTGACTTTCACTGTTGTAATTGAAAGTAGATTTTGACACATTGGCATCTTTCTGTGTCAGCCATTGTCACTGGCTTCAGCTGCCACGGTTAAGTATGTAGTCATTCATCCTTGGCAGACACCGTCCTTTGCAGCACGAGAGGATGGTCTCTGGATGTTAATGCTCAGCACTCTGGGAGCAGCTGCCTATATCGAATTCAAGGCATGCAGATTTTCTTGGCCATTTTACTTAGCAGATGGGTAAGGCTTGATGGATTGAAGATTTAGTTTCCAAGTCAAGGGCCAAATGTTGCAGTGGGAGAGAAAAGTAAATTATATCACTATTCAGAGGGGAAAGGCTCAGGTACTGTATCACAAAATTGTTGCCATTCATTTTCCTCTGCCTTGCACAAAATGCATGTCATTTCACCTTTCAATATAGCCGACTGTGGCATTCTCCTTCACTTTGAGATGCTTTGCAATACTGTCTGTGAGCCCATTTAATGAGCTTGAAAGCAGTTGCTGCAAATTTATGACAGTTTAATATCTAAATGCCAGATATTTTTTAAGGTGGAAATGAAAGAGAAATTTGTATTCTGTATCAACCCAAATAGGTGGGTTTTCTTCAGTTCATTTTTCCCCACACCCTTTTCTTCCACATGACACCTATTTAAACATATTTTTGAAAGGAAAGTGTATTCCTTACTCCTGATCTGTTCAAATTATTAATGTTCACCTAATTCTCACAAGGTAGCTGGTGCCAGTGATCATGAGAGAGCTTTGTGCTGCTCCCTCCAAACCTCCTTGTTTGGTGGGAGGATAATTTGGGTTTCAGAGAGGCTGCCTGGAGCTTTGGGCAATGAAGGGTGTCTGCTCCTTTGGACAGCAGTCTTAGAGTTAAGGTCTGATGCTGTTGTGTGATCTCTCTAACTGCCTCAGAAGGTATTTGGGGGTTTCCCTGTTTTCATTTGTTACTGTTTCTAAAATAAGCATTGTAAGATCAGTCTTTTTGCCTGAGATCTTTCTTTCAGCTTTACAGAACTGTTTTCAGCAGAAAGACAGGTCATGGGTTGCTTACATGACTTTAGCATATGGCTTTAATTATACAGCATGTGATATAAATTTTAACACTTTATGAGTCGGCTGAATTTTGATAAATCAGGGTCTTCAGGAGGTTCTGAGTTTGTCCTATCAAATAATCAGATGAACAGAGAGGTTTGGCTGCTCTACTGTGAGTGAGAAAATGCGAATGGGTTGGTGTTTTAACTCATGAGGACATGCTGAGCTCAGTACAGCTGCAGTACCTTGCCCAGTAAAGTCTATTTTCACATGCTCTGGCTTGGTGGCTGGACTAGCATGTCCAGCCTAGCTGAGGTGCTCTGGTCTGTCCTCTGGTCACGTTCCTGCTCTGCTCAGTCACTGAAACTGTCCTCTTTGGAGCATTAATGTCATCCTGAGAAGGGGCTGGGCTCCCTGGCCTGCCTCCAAGGGTACAGCTGTAGAACAGCACTTTCAAGCACAGGGACAGCACATTGTGCTGTGAGAGGCATTAACACTGCTGGCAATAGAGTTCATGGCTGATCAGCCTTGTTCTCTGAAGAAGGAATGATTTCTCTGTCCCTGCATCAGATGCAGGAGCTGTAAGTAAATCTAACCTGTCTAGAGTATGATTTCCACCATGACTTCATGTGAAGAACATGTCTGGTTTGTGACTGCAGAATGGGGTCACTTGTGCCTTGCCTTTTCCCATATTGCAAATGTTTGTCTTGTTCATTGCATTAACATCAAGCCATTCTTTCTATTCAGAATGGCATGTGCACCAGGTATTGAAGTCATCCAAAGGGTACAATAAACAAGAGATTTTTACTTCTTCATGTCATGTGCATCCCTTATTTACCCTATGGTGAGAGCTCTGTTAGCACAGGAAACTGCTTAATGATATCTCTGTGTTTGTTTTTCCATTGTGTTTAGCATGATAGTTACCTGTTTATTTCTGCTGAAGAGGATTACAGGCATTTTTCAATTATAAATGATGCACGCAAGCATTATTTAATCTGTTTTCTGCAGACCTATAGAGTGTTAGTCAGTTTGGAGCAAAAACATCTTGTACAGGAAACAACATTTGTAGTAGTGGTACTGTGGGTATTTTAGGGCAATTTCAGGATGCTTTTCCATCTGTCTGTTAATATTCACTTTGCAGCATTGTAGGCTTGTGTTTGTCCCTGTGGCTTAAGAAATTTGTCATTCTTGGTGTTTCTTCTGGTAGGGTCTTGAAGGAGTAGGGGAGAAACTCATGGCTTTTCACTCACAGGAAAAGAAAAGCTTTGCCCAGCTTAGGCAGGCATCTGTTGAGTGAAGCCAAAGTGCCCAGGCACAGTTACAGATGTATGATCTTTCTCCAGTTCTCCAAGGTATCAGCAGAAATGTGGCATGTAAGGTCAATCTGAATAATTCATTGCTGTTTTCCTTTAGGATATGGTCATAAGATAATTTTTTAAACTACATGGCTGTAACACATATATACCAAAGAAAGCTAAAACCAGTTTGTAGGAGGATATAAGCTCAAGCTTCATGACATGGAATCATAAAGCAGGTCAGAAGGACACTTCTTATCCTGGAGATTTTTTTCCTTTTTTTCTTCTGCCTTTTTTTTTTTCTTTTTTTCCTTTTTTTTTCCCCTTCCTTTCTTTTAAGTTATTGCTGTTATCAGAGATAGGATTCTTGTGTGGGTGAATCTCTGATCTCAACCAGCGTGGTAGCTGCAGGCCAGTTAAACTAGAGATGTGCAGCAATGGGGATGGAACTTGACATTTTGGATTTCAGAAACCTGATTTCCTCTGTGAACACAGGCAGAAAAAAGATACAAAGAAGTGGGGGGGGAAAAAAGTGTGAGAGAGAGAGATATGAAATTCAAGGTGGGTTTTTTGAGTTGTTTAAGAATTTGAAGAAGAAAAATATGTAAGAAAACTTTTGTTCTGAAGTCTGAACCCTTCCACAAAATGAGAAAACTTCTGGTCACTTTTCTAATGGTCCTGCCAAAATCCTGAAACAGTTGTACTGGAGTGTGAGAGATCTGTGTGTGAATGTAAGGTAAGAAGAAGGAAAGCATCTGAAAGGAAAACGAAGCCATATCCCATGCAGGTCGGGACTGACATCTCTGCAAGTGGTACTTGTTTGAATATGATTCTAAAAGAAACATGAGATCCCACTCCCCATACCCCTGGAGCATTTGCCTTCCAGGCTCCATAGAAATCCTGTGCCTGTTGGTTTTGTGCTGCTGAGGAACAGCACATTTGCAGAATGTGCTATCAAAGAGGCTGCATGGCTGGATCTATACAGCCACACCACCTCAGATTAAAGGGGCGCTGCCAGGGCTGAGGTTAAGGATTGATCTACTTTGACACAAAATCCCAAAAGGAAGAGTTCTAACCTTTATGATCCTTTCTGTCTATTTGCTTTCTTCAAACTGATTGCAGCTGTCACCAGAAATAAAACCAAAGTAAACAAAATAAAACTCTTTACCACTTATGGTTAGACAGCAATAAGTAAAACATTTTTTAAGTCCAGAACAAGATTCTCTTATTCTTGTACTTAAATTCTGGTAGCATTTTAATGATTTTTTTTCAATGGTGCCCATGGTTGGAGAAACCTGGATAAATGGAAAAGATGCAGGAATGTGTCTCACAACAGGCTCTCTGTTTTTAGTGTTTCTTTTTGATTTGTCAGATGTTAGAAAGAACCTACGAAGTGGGTAATTGGGTCCACTGTCCTGTGATTATTATTTATACAGGATCCAAAGTGTACAGAGCACCCCTTTGGGCATATAAAGTTCATGCTTCAAAGAGCTTGCAGCCATCAGGGTAATGGTGTTATGTCCAGTAACATCTGAGCTGTGTGTATTTCAAAGCTGCTTTGGCTGCTTTGATAATTTTATTGCCTTTTTTGCCCTAGATGATCATTGCAGGTTCTGGAGTACTGTGATGAGGAGAGGATTTTCCATTTCCATTTACAACACCAAACCATTTTGTCTCTGGAGAAGTGCATGAGAATATGTCCTGAACACAGCAGAGTAGTTCACAGGGCAGATAAATGGAAAATAGAAAAGTGGTTTGTTGTGGTTTATCTCAATATAGTTGGCTGAGAAGATAATGAGGTTTCTAAGATTCCTAATTAGTTATGGGAACGAAGGACAAGATGAGAGGCCCTTGTGCTTGTGAAACTTGGGCACTGGATTCCAATTTTCTTGTCAGGCTATTAAAATCTGTGATATTTTTACAGCCCATTTTTTGGATGTGCTGTGGTCAATGATGTCCTTCTCCTAGGAACAGCTCCAAGCTGATTCTGCCCTTCATAGATCAATGTGTTCCCTGCTGGGCACAGGGTTCTTTCTCAGAGTTTTCTTCTTTTGTCTCCACTCCTTTCCAAATACATTAATACACAGCCATAATGTGATTAAACTCTGTTTTCCCTCATGACATTGAGGTCATCAGCAGGCAGTAAAATACAGAGCAGCTCTTTTGCATCTGATGTGTTGCCCATTAGGATATTGTCCATCCAGATATTATCAATACTGCTCTGGTTCTGAAGCTGACTGGTGGGAAAAAAAGGAGGAACATACCCCATGAATAAGACACATGGCAGTATTTATCTCCCAAAAACAAATTGGCAAGTATGTTAAATAATGGGATATGTTCACAGAAACTGTGAGTTACTCCTACAATACCTCTGAAGAGGCAAAAGGTTAAAAACAATTGCATTATTGGTTGTAAATTCCTTGGCTGTGTGCAAGGAAGTGACTGAAATGATGGGTTTAATTTGGAAGTCATGGTGCTCAATAGGTTTAATCCTTCCTGCTGCCTTTTCCTCCTCTCTCTGGTGCTGGATCCCACTGTTGTGGAGGATGTGGGCGATTTCTGAGTGATAGAGGAAATGTTGCAGGTTTTGGTCAGGCAGTGCAGGCAATTACCCTGTCAAAAATTGATTATTTTTTTCTAGAGCCTCTCACAGAGTTTTTTTGCCTTTCCTTTGTCCAAGTGACACTAAATTAAATAAATTTAACGATATGAATAGCAATGAGACGCCAGGGCCCAACTCCATTAGGGCTGAAAGGGGTCCAGCTCCACTGACTGCTGTGGCAGCACCTGATTTATGGCTGTGTTGGTAAGGAATGAACTGGTCTGAGATGACTCCTGTTTATCACAGCAGTTCTCCTCCATGAAAGCAGGAGTAGATGGAGAAAAATCAGCTCTGTATTTTTAGGCTTTGCAGGGCTTATAATGTGATTAACGTTTTAAAGAATGCAGAAGATACTTTTTTTTTTTTAATTTAACCTTCCTCTCTTTATTTTGTGACACCATGTACCTTTGGCATTTGGTGAAGGTCCACCATAAATATGAGAACTAAGCAGCTTGTTAGATAACATCTTTTTTTTTTTTTTTTTTTTTTTTTTTTTTGTTAAAAATTTAAAAAAAAAATTTTTCCTCT